>QLOY01007093.1:1773-48905 GCA_003313965.1 Megacollybia marginata
AATATCTCACTAGAGTGAGCATACAAGTAAGTTTGTTGAACAGATATGATCAGGGTGGCCCCTGATATACAGTTACACCATCAGGCTGGCGAAAAAAAATGTTCACGTGACCTGTCCGGATCATCCTGAAACGTGACGAAGTCCATGTTCAATGATGTTTTTTTACCTTTGGCTGTCTTTTGAATGATGTATTAATGCTTGCATTATATATTAAAGTATATTAGTAAGGTCAGAATGTCCCCAATAGGGAGGGGGAGATGGGAGGGGGGTACCCCCCAAAGGGCTCTTAATTTTTTTTTCGACCCCGTGGTCATTTTTGTAATTCCGGAACCCTCTTGACTTGCAGTGTCTTTTCACAAACATGGGATTTTGATGAAAGTATTGGTCAAATGTTACTCCTGGATGTTGAAGACTCAGATACAAGTTAATATGTTCCTTGTCTTCAACATCTGGAAGCAGAATAGCGTCACGAAGTGCACGGGAAAATGTTACAGCAAGGCCATGGCTCTTCGGTGTAAGTAATCGCTGGAAAACATGAAACAAATCATTTAGAACCCTGCTGCGTGTCTCACCAGGCCATGGGACCTTATTGAGCTCTGTAAGAATCACCTTGCATTTTTCTGCACCATCTACATCAATAGCAGCTTCTGACGGATTAGACTCCAAGTCTATGGTGCAATAGGGTTAAACACCGCCTTTTTTGTACAAGCGCAAAATCGGCTGCAGAATTTCGAAATCCTAGAATCGCAGATAAAACTTGGATAAAACTGATTGCCAGTACTCAAAAAACCATGAGAATATAGGCATGTGACGATCTACGCTATACAAATCCGCTACAAAAACATACATACTTGCAAAAGAAGCACAGCAGCAGGTTAAATTGTTCAGTTCTCACCACTACAGGTCATACAGATGAGTACCAGAGACTATAGCACGGCTGTTTGATGTTGCCTAGTACTGCACGTGATCTGACGCAAAATCGGCCTGGTTGCAAAATTTTTATCTTGCTCATTTTTTACTATTTCAACTATCCCTCTAGGGAATATGTAGCTACCATCAAATGGATCATTTTGGCTAGACGGATAAGAAAACGGCTCAAAATTGGGAGACCTAAAATGGTTGTACAAAAAAGGCAGTGACTAAGCCTATTGCACCATAGTGTATCTGATGATAAAATGCCAGAGAAGCCGATACTGACGGGATGGAGAGAAGGATCGCAGGTTTGCAAGGACTCGAGACCAGGACCAAATTGGCCAGTAGAGGGCCCAGGGTCAAACTCAGAGCTATGAACTAATGGTTCGATGGGTGGGATAAAGGATTCAACGAAGGTACGGATTTGAGATTGTTTGCAGACAACAGTAAATGGTGGTTTGCCAAAAGTAGACAATGGTTGTTTGTTGTGCAACACTAGGAGTGCTCCTGGAACGTAGACATGAGTGAACTTGATAAGTGTTCATGTCGCAGTAAGATTGATTTCGGCAAACCTATGACATTCATCAGTCCACAGTTCAGATATGCGTCCACGGCAAATGATTCAGGTATGGTCAGTTTGGTAAATAAAAACATCAGTGCCATGAAGAGACGATCGTGCTACATCGAAGGAAATAGGCACTGGGGCTTGAATGGTAGCAAGAGCCTGGTAAATCTGGAATGAGGCCCAGACATCTAGTGCAGCATATCATAGCTGCTCTGATGACAGAGTTGAATTTGTCCACTCTATGCTGACCCGGACACTTGGGTCCTTTTCCAACCGTCGCTGAAGTACCTTAGCACATAGATCAGCAAGACCTGTTCGGGCACATCAGTAATCTCAAGGTTTTCTTTTTGACTTTCTTTGCTTGCCAGCTTGTCTGCAAGCTAAAAAGTAAGCAAGTCTGCAAGGTGAAGTCTGGTAGCACAGGATTTATACTTGTTTAGTACTTAGTTTGTCATCTTTTTGAGCTTGCATACCTTTTTTTAGCTTTTCTGCTTGCTACATAGTTCATGTAATTAGTGCTTTTTTGAAAATCGAACCTACCTTGTCAGCTTGCCATTTTCTGGCCTTTTTTGCCTTTTTTTGCCTTTTTTTACCTTGAGCAAGGTGTGACAAGCATTACTAGAAAATCCTGATGCATCTCTGATAACTCCCTTTTCCTTGGCCAATTGTGCTATTTCCAGCCCACCAGTAAATGAATGAGGGGTTGTGCTTGATTCCGCAAGCGACTTCAAATCAAATTGAACATTTCTTCCGACTTTTAATACTCTTGGATTTTCCAGAAAAGCTGCAAGTTGGGCTGGAAAGACTCCCGAAGAAATATGATCTCCGATCTGGACAATACTATTTGAGCAAAAACAAGTATATGTATAAACATACTTGGAGTATCCATATATTCCTTCCATGTGCAAGCTGTATGATTGCAGGTGGAGAATGATCAGAACGGCCTCGACGTCGAGCATTGAGGTCTACATTCCACTCAACATCCAAGCCTACAATGAGATTTTCATCTTCTAAGTCATGGATCCTATTCAGTAGTGTGAATATGACATTTTGGATTTCTGTAATGCTTGTATGTGAAGTGATGGCGACATCAGCAGGAATTTCGAGAAGAGGAAGCTGGCCATTCTTCTCAATAGGTGTTACACCCTTTTGAAGGCTTGGAAAATGACGTTCAAGCATTGACTTGTCTGCCATGTTATCTGTAAAAAAAACCTGTGGATGTTCGAGACCATACAAATCTAATGAATCTGACATGCGGGACAGGGCAATATCAAATTGAGAATGTGCCTTTGTCGGAACAAGGTCACAGATGCGCATTTGGCCGAATTCATTCGTGACTGTGAGGAGTGCTTCAAAGACCTTCTCACCATTGACTTTGCCAATTTGCTTAGCTATCTATCAACTATTATTACAGGCAAACCATGACTCAGAAATAGTACCTTGAAGCTGTGATCAATAGCACACCCCCTTGACGAGAGTTGGGAAGTGTATTGGTCAAATTCAGGCATGTGGCTTTCGATAAACTTGTCATACATATCTCGAAACCAATGTGCCGATGGAATTAGTGGATGCAGTCTGTTAGGGCCACGATCTTCAAATGGAGGGAATGGAGGAAACATTGGTAATCGTGACACAGCATGTCGTTCATGCAAGCGATGCAAATACTGCACTTCGAGCATTGCATATTTCCTTCGATGCATGACACCGATTGCATCTGAGAATTGCTTTGCTCCCATCCCATGATCACATCAACACAAAGAGGGAATTTGACATCCCACTACGATGACTGAGAACTGCAGGAAATTCAGCTGCTAGAGTCTTTGGAAGATGCTGTAAAACATGAGAATCCCAGGCCTGAAATGTCTTCGCAGGCTCCGAACATGTATTACACTTGTATCGTGCACAGAAAATCCAAAAACGGTCTTCAAGGTCAACAATAGCCCATGGCCTATTCGAATATCCAAGACGAGTCAGTTTACCATCACATCGTATTGTTCCGACTCCGTCTTGATGCCGTATGATTGGACATGGAATGAAGTCAACAAAAAGAAGAGGATCCCAGTAAAAGAACTGAGGGTTGTAGAGCATGGTTGGCGTGACATCAGGACGCTGAAGGAGAAAAAATGTATCCTTATGGGGCATCCAGAATGACTCCTGTACACAATATATACCACCTCTGTCTGAGCATTGCTTGACATATTTGAGGTGCTCTCGGAACAAAGCCATAACATAATTGGGAGGAGGTCGTCGACCCAGAGGTAAGAGCTCAGTGTCATCCTCAAGAAGACCAGAGGCATAGTCCATACCATCATCTCCAACACCGTGTCCGTCTGCCGTGATATCAAAGTAATCATCACCATCATCCTGGCCATCAATGAATGAGAACGACAAGAGCTTACAGTTTGGATTGGGGAATGATGCAAATGGTTCTTCTTCAGCAGGTGGCCTAAGTACAGGCTCACCCGGTGTTTCAGGGCCACCAGGAATGATTGGTGGGGCAGTGGAGCTTGAGGTACCAGATATGTTCTGTTGTTTCGGACGAGAGGCAGGAAGAAAGATAGAAGCAATGGTATGATTTGGATTAACAGCGGGTCCATAAGCTACAGGACCTGACTACATTGTGAATCAGTAAGTAAAGAATTCAATTGACAATGAATGAATTGACTTGCCACAACATTCAGAGTAACGGGCATTCTAGCTGGTGCCTTTGGTGGATGTCCTGGACCACATCTCACAGCCTCAGACTGTTGCATTTCCAACTCCACACCCACATCGTCACCAATGTTTCCTGCCCCAGCTTGAGATCCCAAAGGTGCTGTTTTTGTTGAGCTTGCAGTGGTTGCAGTGGCAAGCTTGGCCAGGGTCTTCCTGTTCAAAGAGCCTTTTGGACAGCCTCTCCGCTTCTTTTGAGTGTCTTGAGCTGATAAAATAGTGAATAGAAGCTGAGACTAGAATCTAACAATGTACCTGCAGACTCCTCTGTTACCGTGTTCTGAGTTTGTTCCAAAGCATTGTGGTGTGCACTGCATGATAGCAATAAGCTACAATGAATAACAAGGATTTAGACTTACCTAGTATGATTATCGAGCATTTCTGAAGCTCCAGATACAGGCTCATCACCCGCACTTAGGGCTTGAAACCATATCCGTACAGGTACGGTGATACAGGACCATAAATACTGGACGGTACCCGTATCGTTTCAAGTTTTGAATGGCCGCTGTACGGCCACATTTGGTACAGGTGGATATGGGTCTTTGATTGCTGAGGATTGGGCCATTGAATTGGTCTCTAAATAGTATTTACTCAATTTATTAGCTGATTTGAATATGAATTTCCATCGTGTATTAGCATGTACCTCATTTTTCACACCGTTTTTACTGGATACTGTACGGTACAATACGGGATACTGGTGATTTGTAAGCTGTCCCATATGGCCGATTTTTCCATACTGGGTTGTCCTGTATACTGGACGGCCGTACCCAGTATACGGGATGGTTTCAAGCCCTACCCGCACTGTGCTCCATTGTGATTATACAGAAAATATACAGAGAAAGTTGGATATATTCAGGTGGAAGGTAATATAGACAATATTAGGGGGTTACTGAAGGTGGCGACAATGGAAATAATAGATTATAGGGTAGAGGTAAGGCAGTCGGAACCAACAGGAGACGTAGTTCCGGAAATGGTTGCCACAGCATATCACATGATGGTACTAGTTAACTAGTCACCACGTGAGGCCCAAAAAAAGACAGGGGAAAAAGGTCTTGCAAACTGTATTGGGAAACGAATCATTTTTCTTCTGAGAAAGTAATCGGAATCCCATCAGGATTCATTATCTTTTTCACTCGGAATTTCTAACTCGTGAAAGGAAAGCTTTTTCTAGGGCTCCGTGTAAAAGTATTGGCTGAGTTAATAACTAGTTATTAACTCGAGGGGCCTTGGACCCCTTTTTAACAGGTGTTATTAACTACTTACTAACTAGCAGTGAAAAACTATAAAAAACATGTGAGAAAGTACTTTTTAACCTGTTAGAAACTTGAAGTCAGTTAGAAAGTGATCCTAGACTTTAGCTTTGAGTATATCTGGACTGTTTCAATGTTAATAGAATTTTGAGTCCTATAAACTCAGACAGATCCAAGTTGAAAGTAATGTTTATAGCACACAATTGAGTCTTATAGGTTCACTCACTGGTGTCTTTTGACCTTATTTGGCAAGGACTGCTTGGGACTCCATCTGGTAGACATTTGAGTAACAATTTATCTGTCTTACCATCTGAAATATCTGCACTTTCTAACAGCTGGAAGCACTTTCTAACAGGCCTTTCGGACCCCTTGAGTGAAATACTGTTATTAACTCAGTTAATAACAGGTTAAAAAGTCTGAGTTAGAAAGTCTGGACTTTTACACGGAGCCCTAGCTTTTTCAGCTGAAAAAGGTAAAACCCCTTTGTCCCCGATCTCTTTTTCGTTTGTAAAATCTTTCCTTTCATGAGTTAGCAATTTCGAGAGAAAAAGATAATGAATCCCAATGGGATTCTGATTACTTATTCAATAGAAAAACAAATTGTTTCTCAATATAAATCACGAGCCCTTTTTCGCCCGTCTTTTTTTGGGCCTCACATGGTGAGTACCCACAGGCACGGTCAGCTTAGCCAGTAAGTACATATTTCTCATCATGATTCATGGTCCTTCACATAAAATAGTCTCGATGAACACAATCACCTGTAATCAACCTGCAATATCCACGTACGATCATCGTATACTGACCATTGAGATAGTAATCTCTCAATGGAGATATCTTCACTTCGTGCACACAGGCTTCACGGAATCACAGCACGAAGGACCAGACACCCTAGATAGATAGATAGATAGATAGATAGATAGACTGCATGGTCCCAATACGCAGAAAGACGTGAAGTCTGTCTTGACAACAGCACTGTGAAAATAATACAAAATGTAATGGCACTGAACACGATTTAGTGCAACTAAGGGCGAATTTCAAAACTTACTAGTTACAGTACCAGGTTCAGCATAAGAGAACACCTGCCCGGTCTTTTATGACGATCTTCATGCCTGCCTGTGCAAGCTGCTGCAGAGGTATAATATTTGCTGTGAAGCACCTGTTCGGCGTCTCTAGTCTTACTGAGCAAAGAGACTGCGTGACGCCTCCATTTGGGAACCAACGAGATGTGACAGCATCCACAACAGATGTATCTGAGAAACCTTCCTTGATTTCGCTCGAAAGAGATAAAGTTTGGAGGTTGGGAAGGAAAATGGCAACGGATGAGGGGGAGAAACGAATCTGGAGCTTGTCGAATAATCTCTGACCTATGAGCGAATTCTTTTCGCTCTCATCCGAGAGTGAGAGACTCATCAATGACGGCACTGTACTCAAGAAAGACAGAAATGGCTCAAGTGGAGTTGATAGATTGGACCATGTCAGGGACGTGAGCGTACAGGATGAGCGGGATATCAATGACTGTATCGGTGAAAGTTCAACGATTGAGACAGGTTGCCCGCTAGAGTACATGCTGAGGGAAGTAAGTGCAGGAAAGGTCAATTTGGGAATGATGTCAATGTAATCAGTGATGGTGTACAAGCCCAGAGAAAATGTCTCGACATCCAATGATATTTCAATCGAGGGTTCAATCGAGGGCTCAGGAGGGTCGTCTTCAAAACGTGAATCAAGGGTGAGAGTTTTCAGCCCTGCAGACAAGTATGTAAGTGGAGTATTGTCCTCATTGTATTCGCACAAAACAAGCGAGTGCAGCTGCCCCCAGGGTAAGACGATAACATCGGGGCTCGATTCAGATGCGAGCTTAACGGAACGCAGCCGTGGTGCATACTGGAAGACATCAATGAATTTTCCCGCTTGGAAACCTGCATCGAATTCCAGATGTTCAAGGAGTGGAAGATTGCCCCATATCGGACGAAGAGCAGAATACACTTCGTCAAACAGTTGGAATTCGAGACATAAAGAAAGTCTCAGCCATCTGCGCGACTGACGCACTAGCATTCCTAGGGCCGACAAAGGAGCCTGAACTTGAATGCTGACATTGATGACAAGGGGCACCGAGCCAGACTTCTCGAGCAAGCGCTCAAGAACCGCATCCACGGATCTTGGAGGCTCAAACCACAAGCGTACACCATGATGTATCCATGTGATAGTCGACCACAGATGATGGGATGATGTTGCTAGGTTCTTCCAAGATGAACAGACTTGCGTTAGGGTGGCGGCAGGGACAACCGTGGAGTTTCCAATACGATTATCATCGCAGACGCAAAGAAAAACTTGCTCGAGAAGCTCAGGCGGAAGTCTTCGAATTGGAGCAAGAAGGGATTTGTAGCCGACTGTGTTTCTCTCAATGAGACGTTTCTCGTTCTCAAGAGCGATGATTTGTGCCTGCAAACGGTTGATTTCTTCATCGCATCGTCTTATATCTGTTTCGGTTTTGGAAATGGAGGATTTTATCTCCTCGGTGCTCGGAAATGGACGTTGAGACTGTCCTCGCAGAAGGGAAAACAGAATGTCCCACTCTGTTATGATAGTTTTGACTGGGCGCCGTTTACGGCTGTCTGAGGCCATCGGTCTGATTCTCAATGAGGGCGCACATGTAGAAAGTACAACTCACTGTTGGTAGTGTGGTGAAAGAACAAAACTGAAGAGTCATATGATCGCCTCCGCTCGAGATGATGTCTCTCGACTATAATCACTCCAAATTACAAAGTTGCCTTATCCACTCCTCAGTCAAATTTTGACTCCTACCGCCACGGACAAGTCTTTTTCAACCTGGTATTCCCCACGTGCGCTTCGCCTCATCTAAACTTGGAATGACAACATTCAGCTAAGAAAACTACCTTGGCGCATTCCCGAACTGGGTCTCACTCCAACGAAACACATGGGAGAATGATATCTTGCTATTCTCCATCGTTGGGTGGCATGTCTTAACTCTGCCTCAAGACTTGAAAGAACTCGCGCAGGCGAGGACAGATATAGGTTGCTGTCCTTCTTGCGGTGGGTCTAGACCCCAAAGGTCGACTGTTCTCATTAGGATCACGTACGTGTTTCGTTTACCAAGGGTAGAGCTGACTAGCTAAGGGTCTTGGTAGAATTTGAATCCAGAGGTTGGATATTGTGTTGTCTTACGCCGATAGGGCAGCCGAGGAGGATGACTACATGGAAGGTAGGCAGAAGCAGCTTTGCTTTGACTGCGCGCTGACTTCTAGTCCCAGGAGTTCGTATTTGGGCATACGCAGCAAGTTGAAATCAAGGAAAGCATATGCCGTCCTCCAGGTGGCCGATATTCTGTCGCACAAGGCAACAGCTTTTCCTTGGCACTTGCTTCTGCGTTCATTTTGTCTGTGCAAGCCAATACATATCTCTGTCACCGAAGACCAAACCATAGAATCTAACTTTTGCTCATATCTAGGCGACCCATTTAACTGCACATTTAAATCTCACATGTTTCATCATCCTCTTTGCTCATAAGTAAGCCTTCCCCTCCCCTCGTTACCTCAGTCCAACGTGTCCAACAGCCCCATCAAACGCATCCTCTCCCTCCGATGTCCAACCTCCAAAATGTCGAATTCCGCTCCCGACCCAAATTCCCACATCCTCCCAACAGATTCCTACGACTAAAACCCGATTCCGGTACGTATATTCCATACCGGGGATTACTTGTGATCTTATTGACAGGTGGACCTGGAGAAGAAATTCTGAGGTTGAGGAAGGATGATAGATATCATCGAGGAGGTGAAAGGAGGGCCAGAGAGATCAGAGGAGATCAGCGAGAAGACTATGGTGGAGGTCCTGGCTAAGACGTAGAGACCAGGGTCCAGAATAGTCTTAGAATAGACAACAAACAATAACAACACGTCTCTTGTCCGTGCTTCATCGCGTCTAATGCTTCGGATATCTCAGAACCGCTACACCTTCAGGTTCCTACGGACATACACCTCAGTCTCGGAACTCTACATTTCCAACTTCCAAATTCCAAGTGAATAACAAAAGGACACTGCCAGTGTCACGAATCCACGATTCTGTCGCGTTTTGTCATCAATCGTCGTATCGAAAACGGCAGAATGGAGAGCCTCGAAGCACAGTTGACTGTGTATAGCTTGAGCCTCGTCGACTCTACGCATAGCTACGACCTCCTAGGTCACTTCAATTGATGCAATCCACAGCAATCCACACATCAGCTCATCTCAGTTCATTCAAAGCGACAATGTAACTCGAAGGTCCTTGAAGGTCCCTAAGGTCTTGGGCCAGATTTTGGAGCTTTGTTGTTTCCTTCTGGTCAGTTTAATCTCAGATTTGTATTCTGAGACAGTCCTCGACCGGGACGAAGACGGTAGCGCGCAGGAGGTGCATGGATCAGATGTCTACAAAATTCACGACAGTGATGTACTTCAAGTTTATCGCGACCACAGTAATTTACTCCGCTATTGGATCCGGAGGCCGTTTCTGAATGCGTGCGACTTCACTGCCATACAGTCTTCAACGTTTCACCAATCCTGAGAGATTCGATCGTTAGGATAATACGATCTCAAGAAAACAAAATATCCCGTTTTCCTAAAGATCAAGTACGCATTTGATTCTGATGTATCGTTTTTTAGGGCTTTAGGCATCTGACCCAGGAAAGGCGGACCAAATGTCTGCGCAGGCTATACATTATCAGTTGCGCTTGAAAGCTCTCCATGTAATGTATCCCGCCATTTCCTGCCGTTCTGTTGGCAATATAATAACTGAAACCAACGAAATGAGAAGATCTCACATTTTGAGTTCCTTCGCCAGTCATACTAGATAGATTGTCGGCACTACTGCTGTTGACCTGACAATTAGGCGTGCTGTGATCAGATCTTGAACTGCCAAAACCTGAAGGTAAGCTAGTCAGCAATGGTTTATTCAGCATAAGCACGGCACTTAACGAATGCCAGTCATAGGATATGTCTCATCACCGGATGACACATTTCTGAGACTCTGGCGAATGTTTAAGGTGTAGAGCATTGTCAGAATGTAGAGATGACTGAGCGGGAAAAAAAAGAAGCTAGCAACTGGAAAGGGTTTAGGCGAACCAGGTCTTCTAGCTCGATGACTGACAATTGGACAAAGGAGAAATGCTATAAGAAACCAGGGTGGCCGTAGCAAAAAATGCCGGAATAGACCCTGACTGAAGCAGGGGTTAGTTGGAACGGTGGTGAGAGACGATCCATACCTCGAGAGTAGTAATCATCATACGGGAGAGTATGCTAAATATTCAACCAGACGTATAAACTGCAACAACCCTATAGAACTTACGTGCCCACACGTTTAGACACAGGGTCATAAGAATATAACACCGAGATGAGGGCAAATGTAATGCAAGCATCTGTGCAATGCCCAGTCCGATAACACGTAACAGAGTGAGATGCACTCACTGACAACGGCATCTGTAATTAGCCATATTCTGAGGGGCACTTCGTAGAAAGTACGTTGCTGGAAAGCATTCCGTGTCATATCAACAATGGCAACTGCGAGGCTCGAGCCAAACTGACTATATCAGAGTGGGTGTTCAGGCGAAGATGAGATGAAATACCCCCAGAAGGATGAGCAAGATTAGCGTGGATCCCACAAGCCAGTTTCTCGTGCTACAAGAATTCACCACTGGCTGAAGACGGAAGGAAAGGTACTCACAGGCGAATGTAACGAGAAGTCAAGTATCCTTGTATGAGCACAGCGACAGCCGCCGAACAGACTAGCATTACCGTCATAGGCCAATACTACTTTTTTGTTGAGAACAAAACGAGAAAATAATTACAACATACTTGCAGTTTGATATACTCCGTGTCACCTGGATAATCCATCAGTTACTTGTAGAAGGCCATGAATGTATTCACCCCAGTGCGTCACGCTATACTACAAAACAAAAGTCTTGTCGTTCCGAGTCCCAACTCAGGACACACCTGATATATATTTGCATATTTCCCAATTAGGCCAACGAAGTCTATCGTGATAGCGACTGGAATAAGAACCTTGAGATATATCGTATCTTCATTAGAGTAGTGATTGTAGTAGCGAACAGCCCAGACAAGCTCCAACGTGAAAAGGCTAGACGATTCCCATGTCCTGAAACAGTGAACAGTCGCCACATGAAAATTGAAAGAATACCCCATCATCATAGTGCTAAGCAGTGCATCGAGAGAAGCCATTTTACCCAACTTGAAGTGAACTGTGGGGAAAAATCATCCATAAATTGGGGCCGTCATATATAGGGAAGAAAGTGCTAACTAGGCTGACCGCGGTTCGGTTCCGAACCTTTCGAACCTGGGTTCGCAAAATGGCCAAAAATGGCGAACCCGCACCCGAACCTGCATGGTATTGGTATGTGTATTATTGCCTGTCTGATGTTCTACCGACCTGTAACTGATGGAAAAGAGTTAACTTTGCATAAATCAAGGTAAAAAATACCTTTAAAAAGCCTCTTTTGTCCCGAACCTGCACGAACCTCAGGTTCAGAGAGAGGTTCGGAAAAAATGGGCCGAACCTGCACCGAACCGAACCGCGGTCAGTCTAGTGCTAACGAAACTTCCCATATTAGGTACTGTGCATAGCGATTCAACTTGAAACCTCCCTCATTTACCAATGAGATTGCGCGATTGTCGGGTCAATGCGAATCGTGTCGAGATGCACTTCATCGTTTTGTAGTGCTAGATCGGATTCTCCACAGTGAATAGGGAGTCTGAGGGACTCCCATAAGCTTCGAGGTATCCTCATGGACCAAGCGATTAGGATAAAATCGAGAGACGGCTGGATGGACATCGACAACAGTTCAGGGCCAAGCCGGCAGGTCCGAGTCAGGGACTCATCGATAAGTCTGAGGAAAAAGAGTTTTCGAGTTGAGCTTGAGTGTTGCTCCCCCGACAAGAACAGGGGTTGGTCTGGATAGGATAGATACCAGACGAGAGAGAGAGGATTTGCTTGTATAACGGTTTGCAAGATAACTTGAAGGTAGAAAATGGTCCTGCGTGAAGATTTCCTGTCATGCCGGTATCCGAGACACACCTACCCTCTTCCGTATACGCCACATGCCTTATGGGAGTACTATATGCAGCTCAGGATGGTCCAAACTATCTTTGGAAAATAAGTTCATGTGCCAGTGGGTTCTGACCCAAAGAAATGGGCATCCGAACGCAGAGATGTCTCTAGACGAGTAGTTCTGAATGCGAGAACTGGCGGGATTATTATTGTATCGAAGAAGTTCTGGTGGCATCCATCTAACCGTCCCCGCGTTGTCGAGAGATGTTGTGGTCGTGAACCGTCAGGACTACCGCAGTTGCCAATCTAGAATCAGCAAATCAGCAAACCAGTTGATCCGTTACCCGAATATTTACCTACAACTACACTGATTCAGGGTGGGCTTACACCACGAATGTCTAGGAATGTCTGCATGCACTATCACAGGATTGAATGTGTGCAAATAGTTCCTTCAGTAACCTCGAGGAGCTGAACAAGGCTTATTTTGTTGGGTTGGGCAAGTTCATGTAAACGAAGACTTTAACTTTGCATACGCCCAAAGCCAAAATTGTGGAGACGCCAAAGCCTTGTTTTCTTTGGACTGCTTGTGACAAGCGCGTTGATGTCACATGTTCAACTTCACCTTCGACACATTTTCCGTGAGGATCATGTACGTGTCTAGTTTTCCAAAGGTAGAGCTGGTTAGCTATGGGTCTTGGTAGAATTCGAATCGTCCAGAGTTGCCAGGCTGCCGATATTCTGTTGCACAAGTAAGGCAAAAACTTCTTTTGCTTCAGCATTCATTTTGTCTGTGCAGGGCAACGCATATCCCTGTCAGTGAAGACCCAACCAAAACATCTAACTTTGCTCATATCTAGGCGACCCATTTAACTGCACATTTAAATCTCACATGTTTCATCATCCTCTTTACTCATAAGTAAGCATTCCCCCTCCCCTCGTTACCTCAGTCCAACGTGTCCAGCAGCCCCATCAAACGCATCCTCTCCCTCCGATGTCTAACCTCCAAAATGTCGAATTCCACTCCCGACCCAAATTCCCACATCCTCCCAACAGATTCCTACGACAAAATAAGAGCTAAAAACCCGATTCCGGTACGTATATTCCATACCGGGGATTACTTGTGATCTTATTGACAGGTGGACCTGGAGAAGAAATTCTGAGGTTGAGGAAGGATGATAGATATCATCGAGGAGGTGAAAGGAGGGCCAGAGAGATCAGAGGAGATCAGCGAGAAGACTATGGTGGAGGTCCTGGCTAAGACGTAGAGACCAGGGTCCAGAATAGTCTTAGAATAGACAACAAACAATAACAACACGTCTCTTGTCCGTGCTTCATCGCGTCTAATGCTTCGGATATCTCAGAACCGCTATACCTTCAGGTTCCTCCTGATACACCTCAGTCTCGGAACTCTACATTTCAACTTCCAAATTCCAAGTGAATAACAAAAGGATACTGCCAGTGTCACGAATCCACGATTCTGTCGCGTTTTGTCATCACTCGTCGTATCGTTCACAGAATAACAGAAAACGGCAGAATGGAGAGCCTCGAAGCACAGTTGACTGTGTATAGCTTGAACCTCGTCGACTCTACGCATAGCTACGACCTCCTAGGTTTGATGCAATCCACAGCAATCCACACATCAGTTCATCTCAGTTCATTCAAAGCGACAATGTAACCCGAAGGTCCTTGAAGGTCCCTAAGGTCTTGGGCCAGATTTTGGAGCTTTGTTATTTCTTTTTGGTCAGTTTAATCTCAGATTTGTATTCTGAGACAGTCCTCGACCTCCTGCTTGGGACGAAGACGGTAGCGTGCAGGAGGTGCATGGATCAGATGTCTACAAAATTCACGACAGTGATGTACTTCTCACTTTCTACGACTCGCACCGACTTGCGATGTGCTTGAACTATGATTTCTGAACACAGAAACCCCCAAGTTTATCGCGACCACAGTAATTTACTTCGCTATTGGATCCGGAGGTCGTTTCTGAATGCGTGCGACTTCACTGCGTTCTTCGATCATACAGTCTTCAACGTTTCACCAATCCTGAGAGATTCAATCGTTAGGACAATACGATCTCAAGAAAACAAAATATTCCGTTTTCCTAAAGACCGTGTACACATTTGATTCTGATGTATCGTTTTTAGGGCTTTAGGCATCTGACCCAGGAAAGGTGGACCAAATGTCTACGCAGGCTATACATAATCAGCTGCGCTTGAAGGCTCTCCATGTAATGTATCCCGCCGTTTGCTGCCGTTCTGTTGGCAATGTAAGAACTGAAACCAACGAAATGAGAAGATCTCACATTTTGAGTTCCTTCGCCAGTCATACTAGATAGATTGTCGGCACTACTGCTGTTGACCTGACAATTAGGCGTGCTGTGATCAGATCTTGAACTGCCAAAACCTGGAGGTAAGCTAGTCAGCAATGGTTTATTCAGCATAAGCACGGGGAAAACTTAACGAATGCCAGTCATAGGATATGTCTCATCACCGGATGACACATTTCTGAGACTCTGGCGAATGTTTAAGGTGTAGAGCATTGTCAGAATGTAGAGATGACTGAGCGGGAAAAAAAAGACGCTAGCAACTGGAAAGGGTTTAGGCGAACCAGGTCTTCTAGCTCGATGACTGACAATTGGACAAAGGAAAAATGCTATAAGAAACCAGGGTGGCCGTAGCAAAAAATGCCGGAATAGACCCTGACTGAAGCAGGGTTAGTTGGAACGGTGGTGAGAGACGATCCATACCTCGAGAGTAGTAATCATCATACGGGAGAGTATGCTAAATATTCAACCAGACGTATAAACTGCAACAACCCTATAGAACTTACGTGCCCACACGTTTAGACACAGGGTTATAAGAATATAACACCGAGATGAGGGCAAATGCAATGCAAGCATCTGTGCAATGCCCAGTCCGATAACACGTAACAGAGTGAGATGCACTCACTGACAACGGCATCTGTGATTAGCCATATTCTGAGGGGCACTTCGTAGAAAGTACGTTGCTGGAAAGAATTCCATGTCATATCAACAATAGCAACTGCGAGGCTCGAGCCAAACTGACTATATCAGAGTCAGTGTTCAGGCGAAGATGAGATGACATACCCCCAGAAGGATGAGCAAGATTAGTGTGGATCCCACAAGCCAGTTTCTCGTGCTACAAGAATTCACCACTGGCTGAAGACGGAAGGAAAGGTACTCACAGGCGAATGTAACGAGAAGTCAAGTATCCTTGTATGAGCACAGCGACAACCGCTGAACAGACTAGCATTACCGTTATAGGCCAATACTAGTTTTTGTTGAGAACAAAATGAGAAAATGATTACAACATACTTGCAGCTTGATATACTCCGTGTCACCTGGATAATCCATCAGTTACTTGTAGAAGGCCATGAATGTATTCACCCCAGTGCGTCACGCTATACTACAAAACAAAAGTCTTGTCGTTCCGAGTCCCAACTGAGGACATACCTGATATATATTTGCATATTTCCCAATAAGGCCAACGAAGTCTATCGTGATAGCGACTGGAATAAGATTCTTGAGATATATCGTATCTTCATTAGAGTAGTGTTTGTAGTAGCGAACACCCCAGACAAGCTCCAACGTGAAAAGGCTAGACGATTCCCATGTCCTGAAACAGTGAACAGTCGCCACATGAAAATTGAAAGAATACCCCATCATCATAGTACCAAGCAGTGTATCGAGAGAAGCCATTTTTCCCAACTTTCAGTGAACTGTAGGGGAAAATCATCCATAAATTGAGGCCGTTATATATGGAAGAAAGTGCTAACGAAACTTCCTATATTAGGTACTGTGCATAGCGATTGTCAACTTGAAACCTCCCTCATTTACCAACGGAATGAGATCGATTGTCGGGTCAATGCAAATCGTGTCGAGATGCACTTCATCGTTTTGCAGTGCTAGATCGGATTCTCCACAGTGAAGAGGGACTCCCATAAGCTTCGAGGTATCCTCATGGACCAAGCGATTAGGATAAAATCGAGAGACGGCTGGATGGACATCGACAACAGTTCAGGGCCAAGCCGGCAGGTCCGAGTCAGGGACTTATCAGATAAGTCTGAGGAAAAAGAGTTTTCGAGTTGAGCTTGAGTGTTGCTCCCCCGACAAGAACAGGGGTTGGTCTGGATAGGATAGATACCAGACGAGAGAGAGAAGATTTGCTTGTACAGCAGTTTGCAAGATAACTTGAAGGTAGAAAACGGTCCTGCGTGTAGATTCCCTCAGCCCTGTCATGCCGGTATCCGAGACACACCTACCCTCTTCCGTATACGCCACATGCCTTATGGGAGTACTATATGCAGCTCAGGATGGCCCAGACTATCTTTAGAAGATAAGTTCATATGCCAGTGGGTTCTGACCCAAAGAAAATTCTAAAATGGGCATCCGAACGCAGAGATGTCTCTAGACGAGTAGTTCTGAATGCGAGAACTGGCGAGATTATTATTGTATCGAAGAAGTTCTGGTGCCATCCATCTAACCGTCCCCGCGTTGTCGAGAGATGTCGTGGTCGTCAACGCGTGAATCGTCAGGCTCCGTCAGGACTACCGCAGTTGCCAATCTAGAATCAGCAAATCAGCAAACCAGTTGATCCGTTACCCGAATATTTACCTACAACTACACTGATTCAGGGTGGGCTTACACCACGAATGTCTAGGAATGTCTGCATGCACTATCACAGGATTGAATGTGTGCAAATAGTTCCTTCAGTAACCTCGAGGAGCTGAACAAGGCTTATTTTGTTGGGTTGGGCAAGTTCATGTAAACGAAGACTTTAACTTTGCATACGCCCAAAGCCAAAATTGTGGAGACGCCAAAGCCTTGTTTTCTTTGGACTGCTTGTGACAAGCGCGTTGATGTCACATGTTCAACTTCACCTTCGACACATTCCCCGTACTTAATCATTCCAAACTCTCCAAAGTTACCCTATCTACTCGTTCCCTCAGTCAAAACTTGACTCCTACCATGGACGCGTCATTTCTTCCAATCTAATGACATTCCCTGCGTGCGCTTCGCCTCGTCTAGACTGGAACCACCTTGACGACATTCAGCTAGGAAACTACCTCGGCGCAGTCTCAAACTGGGTCTCATTTCAACGAAACACAAGAAAGAATGATATCTTGCTCTTCTCCATCGCTGGGTAGCATGTCTTAACTCTGCCTCAAGAACTCGCCGCAGGCGAGGATGGATATAGTTGCTGTCCTTGTCTAGGTCGACTATTTCCGCGAGGATCATGTACGTGTTTAGTTTTCCAAAGGTAGAGTTGGTTAGCTAAGGGTCTTGGTAGAATTTGAATCATCCAGAGTTGGGTTGGATATTGAGCTGTCTTACGCCGATGGGCAGTCGAAGAGACTGACTACGTGGAAGGTATGCAGAAGCAGCTTTGTTTTGACTTTGCGCTGACTTCTAGTCCCATACGAGTTCGTATCTGGGCATCCGCAGCATGTTGAAGTTGAGGAGAGCATATCTTGCCCTCCAGGCTGCCGATATTCTGTTGCACAAGTAAGGCAAAAACTTCTTTTGCTTCAGCATTCATTTTGTCTGTGCAGGGCAACGCATATCCCTGTCAGTGAAGACCCAACCAAAATATCTAACTTTGCTCATATCTAGGTGACTATTTAACCGCACATCCAAATCTCACATGTTTCATCGTCCCTCTTGACTTATAAGTAAGCACCCCGCCCTCCTTGCCTCAGTCCGACCGTGTCCAACAGCTCCATCAAAACGCATACTCTCCCTCCGAGATCCAACCTTCAAAATGTCGAAATCCGCTCCCGACCCAAACTCTTGCATCCTCTTAACAGACTCCTACGACGAAATAAAACTACGGATTCCATACCGGGGATTACTTATGATCCTATTAACAGGTGGATGGTGTCGAGGCGCACGAGATGTTGAAGAGACCTAGAGAAGAAATTCTGAGGATGAGGAAGGATGATAGGTGTCGTCAAGGAGGTGGAAGGAAGGCTAGAGATCAGTGAGAAGACTACGGTGGTCCTGGCTAAGATTTGTAGAGACCAGAATAGACAACAAACAATAACACGTCTCTTGTCCCGTGCCTCATCGTGTCTAAATGCTTCGGATACCTCAGAGCCGTCAGCCTTGAGAATGATCCACATTGTCGATGCATCCTTGCTACAATCGCGTTCACTAACGGAACTAACTCAAAAGGAGCTCTCGACAAACTGATTGTAGACGACGGCGTTCATACTTTTTGGCAGCCGGACGTGGGGAAGGGTAGAAAGCAAGGCATTCCAACGAGTGGTACTGCTACTCGTTGGCTACTCGTACAGTGCTTCTAATTCCGCAACGTACTTTGAGTCTCCGAACGCTGCGCAAAAGCCATAAGAAGGTTCGTATAACATAGATTCTAGAACTCTGCCGACATGTCACTGTCAATAGCAATGCTGTCGAAGGACCTATTCATCACCTGCTCTGCCTCGTGGTATTTTTCAATCAACCAGAATCAGTCATCCTCAAAGACATGTATCAAGGCAAACTGACCCATTCCCTGCTACTTGTGCTAAATGGCTGCGAGAACCTGTCTTTGTGGCCATCCCAATGGCGGAGGAGCAATGCAAAGTCTTACCCAAACTTGACTATAAGACTTGTCTCCTGATTTAGCCCTGAAGTATTACTTCAGGCATCGACATTACTTCAGAAGTAATGTCGATGTTCTGCTTTTCTCTTAATGATCTAGTCCATGAGGACACCTCGAGGCAAGACCCTTGATACTACATTCCCTTCGCAATGTTTTTCAATTTTGGGGACTTTCTGCGTACCGACCTCCTAAATATTCAGCAGGTTTGTCTGGATTTGTCGAGAGACCTTGTGAAGCGCTGTTGGGCGCTTAGATAGAGCTGCTTTCCAACTGGCGCCCTGGCACCACTATCAAAATCTACCACCACCCGAACAACCCATCGTCGACTGTATAAGACACGAGGCGGAAATGCCAAGTGAATTTCATCCGGAATAACGAATGACCTGACCTTACGGGGTCTTCTCGTGTCCGGAAATTGGACATCCTTGAATCTCCTCGGGATGTGAGCGACCGCTTAGTCTATTATCAGGGGTCTTCTCGAAGCTCATAGGGGTACGTACCTCTTCAATGTGAAGGGATGACCCTAGCACTAGAGAACGATGAAGTGCATCTCGACGCCATTTGTAACTTGAATGACCCGACATTCATTTCATGGTTGAATGATGGAAGCCTTGATAATCGTCATACATGGTGCCTAGTACTTTCTTTCCTATATATGTCAGGCCTCGGGTTACAGGTGACTCGGAGTTCACTTCAAGTTGGCAACAATGGCTGCTCTCGACCTACGGCTTGGTACTCTAATGATAGGGTATTCCTTCAGTTTCCACTGATGCGACGACCGCTCACAATTTCAGGTCATGGGGATCGTCCTGCCTTTTCACGCTGGAACTTGTCTGGGCTGTTCATTACCACAAACACTGCTCTAATGAAGATACGGTATATCTCAAGATTATGATTCTAGTTGCGATCACGATAGATTTCGTCGGTCTTATTGGGAAATGTGCAGACATATATCTGGTATGTTCGAGGTTTCCTGAGTTGGAACTCGGAATGACAAGACTTTGGCTGGTAGTATAGTGTGACGCACTGGGGTGAATACATTTATGACCTCCTACAAGTAACTGATGAATTATCCAGGTGATACGGAATATCTTGAACTGCAAGTATGTGTTACAGCCATCTTGTTGTTTCTCATCAAGACTAGTATTGGCCCATGTCGGTACTGGTAGTCTGTTCAGCAATTGTCGCTGTCTTCGTACAAGGATACTTGACTTCTCGTTACATTCGTCTGTGAGTACCTTTCATTACGTCTTCAGCCAGTGATGAATTCTGTGTAGCACGAGAAACTGGTTTGTGGGATCTGCGCTAGTATTGCTCATTCTTTTGGGGGTATTTCACTCCATCTTTGCTTGAACACTCACTCTAATATAACTAGTTTGGCTCGAGCCTCGCAGTCGTTATTGTTAATGTTACATGGAACGCTTTCCAGCAACGTCTTTTTTTCGAAGCACCCCTCAAAATATGGCTAATTACGGATGCCGTCGTCAGTGAGTGCATCCTACTTTATTACATGCTATCGGACCGGGCATTGCACAGATGCTTGTATTGCATTTGCCTTCATCTCGGTGTTATATGCCCATCAACCTGTGTCTCAACGCATGGACACGTAAGTCCTATTGGGTTCGACGTTGCAGTTTATATGTCTGCTCGAATATTTAGTATACTCTCCCGTTTGATGGTTATTACCTTAGAGGTGTGGAGTATTTCTCGTCACCATTCAACTAACCTCTGCTTCAGTCGGGGTCTATTACTGTATTTTTTGCGATAGCCACCCTGGTTGGTCATATCATCGCTCCTTTGTCTAATTGTCAGTCATCAAGCTAGAAGGTCTGGTTCACCTAAACCTTTACTAGTGCCTAGCGTCTTTTTCTTTCCACTCAGTCACCTCTACATTCTGACAATGCTCTACACCTTAAACGTTCGCCAGAGTCTCACAAATATGTCATCCACATCTCCCATGACTGGCATTCGTTCAGTGCCCTTCCCCGTGCTTACGTCGAACCATGCCTGACTGGCTTACCCTTAGGTATCGACAGCCCAGGGTCTGATTACAGCGCTCCTATGCCTCAGGCCAACAGTGTCGATAGTCAATCTAATATTACTGACGCAGGAATTCATGATGTGTGATTCTGTCTCGAGTCATTTTGTCATCATTCATCCTAACAACAGAATAACAGCAAACGGCAGGATGCATTGCATAGAGAGCCTCGAAGCACACTTCAAGTTGACTGTATAGCTTGATTCTCGCCGAGTATACGCATAGCTACGACCTTCTAGGCCACTCCAATTAATGTAATCCACGCAAAGAGGCAATGTAACTCGCTTCAAGGTCCCCAAGGTCCCATCCCGTCTTCAGCCAGATTTTCGAGTTTTGTTGTTTCTTTTTGGTCGGTTTAATTTTAGATTTGCTTTAACTGTCCTCGACCTCCTGCTTGGGACGAAGGTAGCTCGCAGGAGGTCCATGGATCAGATAAATACAAAAAGATGTACTTCTCACTTTCTGTGACTCGCACCAACTTGCGATGTGCTTGAACTATGCTTTCTGGACGCAGAAACCCCAAGTTTATCACGACCACGGTAATTTGCTTCGCTATTGGATTCGGCCTGAATGCCTGCCACTTCATTGCGTTCTTCGAATACAGTCTTCAATGTTTCGCCAATCCTGAAAGATTTGATCGTTAGGACAATACGATCTCAAGAAAACAAAATATTCTGTTTTCCTAAAGATCATGTACACATTTGATTCTGATGTATCGTTTTTCAGGGCTTTAGGCATCTGACCCAAGAAAGGTGGGACCAAATGTCTGCGCAGGCTATACATAATCAGCTGCGCTTGAAGGCTCTCCATGTAATATATCCCGCCGTTTGCTGCCGTTCTGTTGGCAATGTAGTAACTGAAACCAGCGAAACGAGACAAGATCTTACGTCTTGAGTTCCTTCGCCAGTCATATTAGATGAGTTATCGGCACTAGTACCGGTGACCTGGTAAACAGGTGTGCTGTAATCAGACCTTGAATTGCCAAAACCTAGGGGGATAAGCTAGTCAGGAATGGGCTAACATAAGCACGGGGAAGGCACTTAACGGATGCCAGTCATGGGGTGTGTCCCATCACCAGATGACACATTTTTGAGACTCTGGCGAATGTTTAAGGTGTAGAGCATTGTCAGAATGTAGAGATGACTGAGCGGTGAGAAAAAGACGCTAGCCACTGGAAAGGGTTTAGGCGAACCAGGTCTTCTAGCTCGATGACTGACGATTGGATAAAGGAGAAACGCTAACAGAAACAAGGGTGGCCGTAGCAAAAAATGCCGGAATAGACCCTGACTGAAGCAGGGGTTAGTTGGAACGGTGGTGAGAGACAATCCATACCTCGAGAATAGTAATCATCATACGGGAGAGTATGCTAAATATTCAACCAGACGTATAAACTGCAACGCCGAATGAAACTTACGTGTCCACACGTTTAGACACAGGGTCATGAGAATATAACACCGAGATGAGGGCAAATGCAATGCAAGTATCTGTGCAATGCCTAGTCCGGTAACATGTAACAGTGAGATACACTCACTGACAACGGCATCTGTAATTAGCCATACCCTGAGGGGCACTTCGTAGAAAGTACGTTGCTGGAAAGCGTTCCATGTGATATCAACAATAGCGACTGCGAGGCTCGAGCCAAACTGAATATATCAGAGTGGGTGTTCAGACGAAAATGAGAAGAAATACCCCCAGAAGGATGAGCAAGATTAGTGTGGATCCCACAAACCAGTTTCTCGTGCTACAGGAATTCACTGTTGGCTGAACACAGAAACAAAGGTACTCACAGGCAAATGTAACGAGAAGTCAAGTACCCTTGTATGAGGACAGCGACGATTGCTGAGCAGATCATCATTACCGGCACAGGCCAATACTGACTGTGATGAGAACAACAAAGTGGAAAATGGTCACAGGACATACTTGCAGATATTGCATGTCACCTGGATAATCCATCAGTTGTTGTAGGAGGCTATAAATGTATTTACCCCAGTGTGTAACGTCGTACTACCAAACAAAAGTTATTATTTCCAGTCCCAACTCAAGAAACCTCGGACATACCAGATATACGTTTGTACATTTCGCAATAAGGCCAACGAAATCTATTGTGATCGCGACTGAAATAATAGTTTTGAGATATAATGTGTCTTCAATGGAGCAGTGTTTGTAGTAGTGGATAGCCCAGACAAGTTCCAACGTGAAAAGGCAGGACGACACCCATGACCTGAAATAGTGAACGGTCGTGGCGTGAAAACTGGAAGAATACCCTATCACCACAGCACCAAGCAGTAGGTCGAGAGAAGTCATTGTCGCCAACTTGAAGTGAGCTCTGGGCGGGGAAAAAAGCTTGAAACCTGTCATATATAGGGAAGAAAGTGCTCCTTACTAGGTATCATGCATAACGATTGTCAAGCAACGGAATGAGATTGCACCATCATCGGGTCAATGCAAATTGCGTTTCATCGATCTAGTGCTAAAGTCAGATTCTCCGCCTTGAAGAGGTATTATAGTCATCGGGACGAAGCAGGTAGATATTGGGACGGCTGGACATTAATCCTCAGGGCCAAGTCGGCAGATCCAAGCCAGGGTCTTATCAGATAAGTCTGAGGAAAGAGCTGAGTTCTGGTGAGACTTTGCGTTGCTCCGCCGACAGAGACAAGGGTTGGTCTTGACAAGATGGATACCAGACGAAAGAGAGGATGTCTGTTTACTGTACTTATACAGCAGCTTGCAAGATGGGGTTAATAACGGTCCTGCGCGAAGATTCCCTGTAATGCCGTAGACCTGACGCAGGTCCCTCAACGTCACGCGTTGAGACGAGGTTTCCGTCTGATTTCACCTCGCCTCTGTGACGCGCCTGGGTACGGGGTACGATATTGAGACTGATACTATCAGCATGATACCGAAGCGAAGATACACTCACTTTTCGCATACGCCACATGCCTCATGGGTACTATACAGCCCAGGATAGTTCAAGTCAAACTGTTTGGTTTAGAAAACAGATCCGTATGATCCTGGAAGATAATTGAATATTGACCTGCAGCACAAGGGGAACGGCGTACCCATTCTTCGCCGTAGCTAGTTGCTTCGGTCTTGTGGCGACATTAATGCATGTCCGATTAGTAATTACAGCCGAATTAAATAATGTGTCCTTTTTCACGGTTTGGCTCAGTTTTCGAAGTGACGCCTTTGAAAGTTCGAGGTAAGTTACCTTGATTCAGGTTTTCGTCAGCCTGCACGCAAGGCATTTTAGGCAAATTTATGCGGAGAGTTCGCGGGGAGCGTAGGTTACATTACAGAGACAACCCGTGATGTTGAAGATGTTTGAAGATGTGATGTCAAGACGCGTTTGTCGTAGGCCCCTCCTATCTGGCTAGAAAGTACATCCTTGGCAACCGGATTTCAGCTCTTTTGTCGTTTCAAAATCACGCGTAAAGGCCCTACTTTTCGCGTCCAGATCTTACCTCTCCGCCGCGTACACGCTTGGAGTCATCAACCCAGTTCTGCGGAAACGTTTCAGCATTAGGAGGATCTAATAGAGGTAACCTCCCTGAAAATCGCTGTATCTGTGACATAAAAATTCGGTCTTCCTTCAGACCGTCTGCATGCGCCCTCCTTCTCGGAGTCTCAGGGATCGCCAAGTCAATTGCCTGCTCGCAGGTCTTTCGGCTCTCCCAATCAATATATACACGCCACACGATAAATGTTGTCCCAATAGGTCCTAATCATAGATGAAAAGTTTTGATCTCGATGTAAAACCTTTATGAAGAACAGCAACGCAACGGCCATATTCTAATGAGACGTGAGCGTTCTCGGGACATACGAAATCGTTGACCTCAAACCTCACCTCACTAAGTGAGCCGTTGGAAGAAGACGTGCTTGGAGGCCATTGCCAAGAGTGACACGCCCACGTGATGCCAGAGAGAAGTGCCCATCACGTAACACGCCAAATTCTTGAATGCGATGGATATCCAACGAAATCATTACTTTCAAACCAATACACGACAGATCGGTATTTGAAGGCAGTCGCGCACATGCCACGCTTGGCACGTGGCAGGCTAGGCCGAGGATCGGCCTTCAAGACTTTTCTCAGTGTTTTATGCGGAAAATAGCCTGCGAGGAAGAAATCATTTTCCGCATCCGTTCACTATCTCAAATTGACAGAACCATGATGCATCTTATCGTCAGGCATTGCAGACTGGCTAGATCCGGATCCCAAACCATCTCAGATGAAACTCTATGAAAATTAGTGATTATAAAAACCGATCGGGCATCTCGGAGATTACGCGATTACGCCTGGCGCTTCGTTGCACATATGTACGCGTCAGCAAGTCGATTGGTCCAACTCTGCGCAAACTCAGAGCCACACGTATTCGAGGACGATATGCTTTTTTCTCGTAGGCAGTATTCTATAAATTACTTGCAAGCGGCCTGCATGAGAAGCAAATTCCAAAAATAGATATTCTGAAAAAAACCATCAAATTCCCGATTTTGTAACCACGACATGCAAGACTGTCCTTTCTCCTACTAGTTGCCGACTGAAGAGAAGCAAAATTTGCTTGTTCTGACCTGCGATCGTTCCAGACTCATCACGCTCCTTTTCAACCTTCCGCTCTCTGCCGTTCATGTTTATTTACAATGTCGCATCGTTCATTTCACAAACACAACGGTCGCAGGAAACTCTTGGATGCAGCCCAACATCACAAACGACTTGCTGCCTCGTAAGCCTTGTGCTGTTTTTCCGAAATTTGGCTTAGACTTTGCCTGCAGCATTTCTGTTGGAGTGGAGGCTTCACTCGATCCAATTGTCAGTGTTGATGTCGCTGCGCACCTGAGTCTGTCAGATACAACGTCTAGTACATCGTAAGCGACTTCAGTTGCGTAAGAAACCGATCTTCAGATGACCCTGCCACCAGTTCGTCTTCAACAATTTCCAGTACGTCGACAACCTCCGCAAATACGACGACAACGTCTAGCTCGGCGCTCTCGTCGTCCAGTGAGTATTCAGATCTGTATCAGCAAGTTTTGACCTAAATACAGCTTCGGCGTCAAATTCGACAACGACCACAACCACGAATTCCACCTCGACCGCCTCGACCTCGACCTCGACCACGACTACCTCGACCTTAACCTCGACCTCGACCACCTCCTCAGACACGACGACCAGCTCCTCAAAACATCGTAGCACTCGTCCACACACGAAGACGAGCACTACGACGACCACAACTACATTTACAACGACGACCACAACTACAAGCAGTACTACACACACTTCTACTGCTACCAGCACCTCATTCACGACCTCGACGTTTAATTCATCCACCTTATTCACGCATACAACATTCTCCACTTCAACTCTGTTCACCACACCATCGTCATCAAGTACTCCTATAATTGCCAACACAAGCTCAAGCTCGTTTTCGATTAATATACCTGTAACATCAGGCGTACTCGGTTCTGGCCAGAATGACAACCAAGGGTAACTATCCCTTTTACGTGCTTATAACGCGTGGTATTAATCACAAAAAACCCCCAAAGGTTCGCACATGATACGGGGGCAATCGTTGGTGTCGCAATAGGTATCCTCGCCGCCCTGGTTGCTACGGTCCTTGTCTTCTTTTTTCTCATCCAAAGATTCCGAAACAAGGATAGTCGTCTGCCGGTTGACGGTACCTTTCGATCACCAATAGACGATGACGATGATATAGCTCCACCTATGCCCGTCGACACGGACAACCAAACCTCTCCTGTCCAGCCTCCTACAAGTGCTGGGCATGACAGCGGCGAAGACGGCGATCCTCCTATTGGCGGTCCAGGTTCAGTCGAAATTCACGGTGCCAGCGTCGAAAGCGGCGGTACAAGTTATCCGCATTCACAAGGTCACAGTACGTCATCAGGAGACCATCTCTTAAATGCAACGAGTTTCGCACCCTTTGCCCTTCACACAAACACCCCTATTCTGTCCTCACCATCATCTGGTTGGCAGTTCGGACCCGCAGCTGCTTCCATGGTATCACCCACTCGACAAAGCGTTGTGGCGCTTTCATCAACGCCACCCCCGCCTTCAGATCAAGAGTCTCCCGCGACAGGAAAGACCGGACCTAAATTCAGATTTAGTCTCCTCGACCGCGTCTTGAAAAGATCCTCTAGAACTCCTTCCGTGTCAACCGAATTAACCTCTTCTACACCTATTCCATTCCCTCCATCCACATCTTCCCTACCATCCCCACCCGAGATGTCCCATTCGCATGCCCCTGACAGACCATTGCTCGTGGTCCCAGGTTCAGACTCATCTCCCCAATCAACCTTTTCTCGAGAACGGAATCTGAGTAATACAGATGGATTGTTACACCCCCAACGACCAGACTTGTTTACAATGGAGAGTTCGAGGACATTGATGGATCATGTTGACTATTCTAGACCTATCCTACCCGCCGTAAGTTTTGTTTCTTTCCTCGCTTGCGTCTCGTCTCAATCGCATTAGGCTGCACGACATCAGAGGGAGGGTAGCACGACTACATCAGATACCAAATCTACAACTCTAGCCCCAGACACGGAGGGCCAGGTAGACGTTAATATATAGTTAATACATGCTGCCATGCAACTGAGTTGTGTGTGATACGAAAATCGCCATGTGAGATCATTCAATAGGAGACGGTGTCGGCCATATCCGATAATAATCGGGATGACCAAGGCATATAAATAGACTCCATCCAACTCACCCCTTTACCATCGTTGTTATGTTCTTCGTTACAGCTCTTCGCCGTTTTCTCGAGGATTCGCACATTATCGACTTTTTTACCTTGTTCATGCCTATCTGCATTCTCCTCCTTGCATCGTTTGCTGAGGGCTACATTGACCAAGGATTGTTGGATATCATTTTCTTCACGGTTCTCCTTGCATACAATGTGGTGTGCCAGCGGATCCAGGACTGTCGTGTCGGATATGCCATTACAGCAATCTCTCATCCCGTTCTCATCCTCTTCTTTATTGCCCTTGGTAAAGTTTCGGTTTGTGGATGTGTCGTCACTTATGCTAATTGTATGTCCTAGACCCAACCTTCCTCATTCCATCGTCGGTGCCTCCAGGAAGTTCACTCAGTGCGGCATGCCCGCTTGTCATGACAGGCTTCCTCATGTCTTTGTTTCAAATCAGTCTTATCTTTTTAACTGCCAAATTGATTAGCACTGTTGATTGGCGTGCACGATTCTTTTTCTTTTTTGCACCCTGCCAGTGGAAAATACCGGGGACTCCGCATGCCATCATGATACCTGCAAGTGAGTGGCACCTATACACAAAGTAAGCTGACAATGTTTGACTATCTGCATTTATGCTCACGAATCTGAGGCGCAAAGAAGGTGACAATGATATTGTCTAGGAGTCCGAGACATGGGCGCCTCAACATGATGATGGGATCGGACTTGTAATTGTATTGTATACGTGCATCCACCACACAGTTGTCACTCGAATGTTAAGTGCTCTGATTCGGATGTACATTTGGCAGTGTGGCCAAATCAGCAGCGATTCCTTTGCGGGGCAGCACCGAGCGTCCGTATTTGACCCGCATCATATACGCAATGCACATCCTGTACCATTAGTACATTGAACATACCCCGATGGAGAGATGGAAAGAATAGGTCGACAATGAGAAGGTTGAGATGCATGATGTCAGCTATGTTTTGGACTCAACCTTTTTGCTTTACTTTCGTCGCTCATTTCAGAACAGATAAAGAGCTTCATGTGAAGTTGGCTCAGAGATACTAATCTAGACCACAATTAGGAGCCAACAACATACTCACACAAACCTGCCTGTCAATCGGTTACTACTAGTAACGTGAATGATTAATAACATGAGTTATTCACCGATGTTACCAACATCCAGGTTGTTATCATTAATTAAACCAGACTATACACGATACTTCCTATGCTTTCCGCTCCTAGTTGCTGGCTGAAACATCAGATCCATACTACCTCCAGATACGCAGGGGTAAACGTTAATACTTTAGACATGATGGATGTACCTATCCCCAACCTCCTCTTCAACCTCTCGTACTACTAAAGCTATGTGCGATAAAAGCAACTAAACGTGTGTAATGAACTGTGCATAGGGAAATTGTAACCGTAAAGAAGATTCATATCAAACAGTAGTATCATCAAATGATAAATATACAGAGCTCATCACAACCACCGCACATCAAACAATAACTTAGGTTATGGATACACTTCACATTGAGCGTCCGTCTCCGAGGGATTCAAGTCATTCACTGACGCTCGAGATCCGACTGAGGCTGAGTAGAGGATCGTCCTCGTAAGAACGAGGGTCTTGGAATCGCGAAAAGACCAAGTCGGGTGGAAGGCGCTGGTGTTACAGTGCTCTCGTTCCCAGATAAGGGGTCGTTACCTGTATTCCCCTCTACCGTTGAAACTCCGCTCTGCTCAACCTTTGTGGCATCGTCCGCAGGAGCTGGTGGGGGTAGTGTGGTGGTTATACGGAGGAGTGAGGTATAGGCTAGAAGAAGTTGGTCGAATTCTAAAGAAAGAGACAGATGACATACGTTGTCGACAGACGGGACAGAACCATCCTTTGGCTTTTCTCTTCCTCCTAGGGTTGTTGATAGTAGGCGTAGCGGGTGCGGCCGCGGTAGTAGCAGTCTCAGCTGCTCCTCCTTCAGCAGGCGGTGTCGTACCTTCACCAGCCGCAGCTGGTGCCGCTCCTCCCTCAGAAGGATTGGGCCCATCCTGTCCCTGCGTGATAGTGCCCCCAGCTCCAAACTCGATCATATTAATTGCACAATCCTTACATGCGACGAGATGTCGGCATGGTAGCAAGACAACTTCGCGAGGGGAAGAAAGACAAACGAGACATTCAGACGATGGTTCGGCTTCTTCTGTCGCTGCAGCTGCAGGAGCATTTTGGAGAAGGGGAACATCTGTTGCTCCTGCGGTTGCTGGTGTGGCAGGTGGGTATGTGTGGTCCCCGCCTGGAAGAGGGGCGGTTGGTGCTGGCGCTGAGACAGAGGAGGTCGAGAGACCGTAAATTTCGTGAAGATGGAATGTATGCGGTCCAATCTAAACAATGATGAAATGAGCTGGACAGTCGCAATTTACGGATATATACGTACGGTGGCTTCCCGCTTGACAACTTTGACAACCCATGGACGGGTATCTTCAGCTTCTCCTTCTGCATGTTCTTGGGTATCTGCTTTGTTTCCGAATCTGATGACGTGAAGATAGGTGACTTGTTCGTTCGGGGAGGCCAGTTCAGTTCCATGCTCGTCAAGAGCAGCGAGACGAATCGTTACCCTGACGCCGTCTTTATCTGGATCTTCCAGGTCCGTTTTGGTACCGGTCTCTGGTTGCGCATCGACAACAGCTAAAGCCGGACCGGTAACGGCCCCACTGTGTGGTTTCTTGCGAAATGCAAAATGTGTGAATCGACGTCGACGGGTGTTTGCAGTCGTATCATGAGAAGTGCCGTCAGTGGCATCAGTATCTGCAGTGGCAGGGACGTTTGTTGTCGACGAGTTAGAGTTTGAATATGATTGTTTCCTATTGGTGGGAGCAATGTTTTCAAATCGGCCGAGCTCCAACGTGGCACCTTCATCCAATTTAAGGACACGACCGAATCCACCGTCGACTACCGATTCAAAGACCAGAAGCTTGGATAACCCGTGTGATGCTGATGACGACGGACCTGCGTCAGGGTGCTCCGAATGTAAGAGTACATGCACATAGATACCGCACTTTGGTGCATCGCAATCGTATTCGAATTCCAGACCATGCTGATGATGATGTTCTTCGTCGGAGGATAGAGGAGACAATCGGAGAGTTGGCCGTTTGAGGTTTACTAAGGCCTGCAAAGTTGTCGTCGGCTGGTTGGCCTGCAACGAAAGCTGAATATATTTCATTAGGCAAATTGAACTGCTTGACCTGCTTGCTTTTCTGGACCCAAGACTGCACCACGTCCTGCGTGAGTTCGTCAGTGAGCACTTTTTTCTCATTGACGGTAGTCCACGGTGGCCCAGCATTTACAACGCCAATGTTAGGCCCGAATAACGAATCCTGATTCTTCTTCTCCTTGTCTTTTGGCTCAGGACTGTTGCCCACGTTAATGACGACAGCACCGTTGGCCTGTGCCATAGCTGTAGCTGCTCTCGACGTATTAGTGTTCGTTCTAGCGAGGAATTGAGACTGTTGAAGACGACGAGTTCGATTCCAAGATGAATACTGGCTGTTGTCTAAGTGATGGTCAGCAGCAAAGCCACCCTGGGTGATTCGCTTACACCAAGACGACAAGCTCATGAACGCTTCTGAGATGCTATTTTTAGATTTTGGCTTACACACCGCGTTACCGGCTTGCCGTTTTCCCACACTCGTCTTAAATAACCTGCTGCGCGCTAAAAATAACCCGAGGCATTGATCAAAGTCGCCAAAAACTCTCACCAACGGCTGAGGCGGTGTGCTGATGTGCGTCGGGAACCAAATGGGTTTTGCTTCCTTAGGCTCTATTTACTCATGGGTGCGCAAATAATGTGCTGGTGCTGAGCTTCCTCGGTCTTCCCTTCAACTTCCCTTCGACTTCGACAGTCTCGATGGAAGAAAGTCAACAATCTCGGGCTGTTCCCGAATGTATCTGTCTCATGGGCGATCTCGACCTGGCAGTGGCGATTGGACAGCTCATGATCTCACACGGTTTCCGAACGCTCCAAGTAGAGCCAGTAGCTGCTCTTGACACCGTGGTAAACACTTGTCTAGTCCAGAGTGAATTCACTTGGTCAAGTTAATTTTGACGGAGAACATTAATTTCTCCTGCCATCATTAGTTCCCGTCCTCCTTCCTGATGATCCTAGGCCTTCCAGCACTACTTTCGGAATTGCAGTTCCCAGCATTTTCCTCGCTCACTTGAAGTAAATTTGTACAGGGACCATCACACCACCGCCGCATAGACAGACACTGGCAGGTGCACGTCTCATCCAACGGCATAAGCCGCAGCAGCAAATGAATGGTCGGTAATTCGAACGGATCATTTCTTGATACAGCTTCAGTATTTTGAATCTTTCCCAGTCGTGAGTACATGGAATGACTTTTGGCAAGCAAGCTCTCAAGGATTACTTATATAGGATCAGAACAATTCCGTGAGCGCTCAACGGCTAAAGTTCCACACGTGGGTTTCGGGTTGATTTCGGGCCGCTGGCCTAAGATGTTCCTAGGCTCATGTCTCATGCAGGTCGGCGGCTTACTAGCCTACTCTAAACATGAGCGCGTGAGCTCCGTGCCTTGAAGCTTAACTGATGTTGAGGCGTGTATTAGCCAAAGTCGCCAAGTCCTTTTTAGTACATGATATGCGTCCCGACGTGACCCTGTTAGGTTGCCCCTCCGTGAAGTAGTCCGGCGTTCGCAAAACTCCCCACTCATAGAGAATGCAGTTGCAGGCTGAAATGCTGAAGCACCAAGGTCTTCTACCTATCGCAATCTAGAAGGTACGTGTTTGCTGGATGTACACTGGCAGTCTCACTGAGTATGATGACTGGAGTTTCGCCAAGCTACGGGACGTTTATCCTAATACTTAACTGAATATAGACAGATCTAGTTGTCAAACAGTCCGACCAACGCTCAAAAAAATGACAGCCCATTCCGCGGTACAACCGCGGTAAGCATCTTAGGCATGTCTGTTAATTGCTTCAGATTTTTACGTAGGACATACGGCCACCGGCACCAACGAGGGGTATAAATACAAGAGTTTTGTCACCCTTTTCCTTAGATCCTGACCTCCCGTCCAATTTACAATCATGCTCAGCCTCAAATCAGTCCTTCCCGCAGCACTTTTTGTCTTTTTTGCCTTCCAGGCAGTCCAGGCAGTTCCTCAAACGGCTATTATTCTCTGTACGTCGTGCTAGACTGCGCTCTAAAAAACGAGACTTACTGTTTTACCTCTATGTAGGCGACCTAAAGGATCAGACAGTGAGTTACGCATACTTATTGTGAGCGATAAACCTGACCAATTATTATAGGGATGTACGATTTATCAATGATTGCTTCTCCACGTACACCGATTGATTGCATTCCATAGGTCCTGACGGATACTTGTGTTGTCTTCCACAGAGCTCCAGTCCTGCCAGTGGTCTGACTGGATATGGCCAGGGAGTGTGAGTCGTCGACTTTTCCTTTACTTGTTCTTCATATTGTTGCAGATGCCAACCAGCTGGATTGGAATGTTCAATCTGAGTTCGACGAATATTAATTAATTCATTCCGCTGCTTAATACATGGTAGAGTTGGTTGAATGTATTGTCTTTTTCTAGTTGTTATAAGACCTGAAGGCTTCGAGAATGTTCGCCGCTTTTTAAGAAAAAAGTGAAATGGTTAGTGACACATTCACTTTCCCTCGAATCAGAATGGACATCAAAGACTCGGAGCATCAAAACCAACCGGAACTTGGATTCTTCCCGCCCGCCTAACGCAACTCCAGTAGGTTGCTGTTCCGTAAAGTAGCCCCTGTGTTCTTCAGTGCAAAACCCACAATTAGGCCTCCGGAAGTAGACCAAAGCTCTGAAACATGAGGTCTTCTACTAGCGAGATTTTTGACGCAGTCTGAAAAATGCACCTATCCACCGGGCTCATAACCAGCCTCTCTGTACTGGAGCATCAATGTATCGACTCTTAAAGCTTAGGCGGCCAGACTAGCAGTCCGCATCTACTACGGAACAAATCCAGACTCGGAACTGAGATCGAACTACTTTGGAACTACTGTATCCTAAACAAACCTGACTCGGATGTTAAAGTGGACGGACCAACATTTGAACCTATGCATCCCGCTGCGCCCCGCGCGGCAAGTATTGGTCTATCTGTTTCAGATATGATGTAGGACTCACATATGAACCGGTATAAATCTAAGAGTCTTTCAGACCTTATACTAAGACTTTCGTCTAAGTTTCGACCATGCTTAGCTTCAAATCAATCTTTCCTGCAGCATTGTTTGTCTTTTGTGCATTCCAAGGAGTCCAGGGAGTCCCTCAGACGGCTGTCATTCATTGTATGTCACGTTCAACTTCTACAAGACGAGACTTAACTTTTGACCTCTATTTAGGCAACGTCAAGACTCAGAAAGTGAGTTACACACGTCTTAGTATGACGAATTTGACCAATAAACTCTAGGGATGTACGACTTACCTACGATTGCTCTTCTATGCACGCAGATTGATTGCATTATAGGTCCCGAGGGATTCTTGTGTTGCATTCCACAGAGCTCAAGCTCAAGTCTTGCCAGTGATCTGACTGGAGGCGGCCAGGGAGTGTAAGTCGTCGACTTTCCATCTGTTAGCTCTTCATACTTAGGCGGTTGTTGCAGGTGCCAACCAATTGGAGGGCCGGACTGCTTGATCTGACTGATGGGGAGGGAACTAATTGATTTCGCTACTTAACGTACAAGGTATTCGAGAGTTGAAAGTATTGCTATTTCCCGAGTTACGAGTGAAGGCTTTGAGAATTCGTCTGTTTGTATAATGCAATGGCCAGTGTGTCGATATATCAAACACTGGCAGTATCAAACCCAGCCGGAACTTCAAGTTCTCCTTGCGGCCCGCTGCCTAGCCTGACGAAGCCTTACGACTCAAACAAATGATCAAATTCTTCGGGCAGATCATTGCCATACGGAGTCTGAGAATCAATATCGGATCTAATTATAAAGTAGGGCTCAGAGTCGGAACTGACTATCCTATCCTATGCTAGCCTTATGATATGGTCGCAATGGGCTCGGGTTTGAGCCTGAGTCTTGGCATTTACAAAGGAGATGAAAGGAGCTGCATGCATTGGTCCGCAAAAGACGCAATTATGAGAAATCGGGTTGCTGTTACTTGAGCTAGGTTACAAGTTGAAAACATTCAGTAACAGAGGATTCAAGTTCCGTTTCATGGGTAAATTGAGTCGCGAAGGATTTCGTATTAGAAGATTTTGCATACCAAGTGTCTCCGAAGTCTGTGAGATCCCTTTCGTGGTAGTAACTGAGCTGCTGTGAAAGGGAATACTCGGACTTTCTACTCAGAGTCAGATCGAGATCTTTGCGGAATCATCAATACGCTCGGGATCCCAAACTTGCATTCCCCTAATGGCAGTGTGGTGGTGGCCTACCTAGGCTCAGCTATCCTGAAACCGGATCTTGAGCGTGATGTTGCTCCGCTATTGGTCGTCGCTATCATATAAATAGGCGAGTCTTTGCTCACCCACTTCATATTTCAACTATGCCTACCTTCGGAGCAATTCTTCCAACAGTATTCATTGCCTTTGTTGCTTTTCAAGCAGCCTTCATTAACGTCCAGGCAATTCCTCAAACTGCTGTTATTCACTGTACGTCCGACTGTTGACAACTCATTCTTCAGCACTTAACTTCATTTCGTCTCTCTCGCCAGGCAATACTACTACTCATGAAGTAAGATCAACTCTCTTAATTATGTACTCGGGCTAACGTGAAGAATTATTAGGGATGTAAATTAATCTGATCATCTCGCCCGTTCCGGTTTTCACCACATTGCAGGTCCTCTAGGATACGAGTGCTGTGGTCCGATTAGTAACGATTTCCCTGGAATGTAAGCTATGGTCTATTCTCATTATGTACCTCTCTCTCAACTACTTTAGATGCGTCGCAGACAACAGGCCTTGTGCGCTCTAAGGCGGTCACTACTCTGAGTACAGTATAAGAGTACAGTCTTAAGTACGAAAGATTCGGAGTTGATTTACCGTGACATTACTTTGTTACCGTGTTCTACTCTGAGTAAACAATTCCATCATCCTCTAAAGCAGTTATAAGGATCGTAGGGACGAGTGAGACAGCTCAAGTTTACTGTTTTTTTGGGTTAATCGGAGTTGACATGCTAGCAAAAAATCTTGATTGGCTACGTAATTGGATCTCTGAAAGACTTGGAGTAGCTACTTGCAGCAAAGTAAGTTTCGAGTCTTTCGAGTCGAAGGTGTGACGTTCCAATGACGGACGCAAAGGAAAGCACGTGATCGTTCAGCGTTTTCCGTAGCCGCTTTTCAACCGCTTTTGGCGTTGACGCAATGGTCTCCACAACCTAACATATATAGACCTCAATCCTTATGGTGGCTGCATATCATGACATCTTTCCTCAAATCTACTACTGACTTCGCCAAGAACACTGCCTCCCAAGGTGCTCAAGGTGTTGCCAGTATCGGCAATACCGTTGTTGGGAGTCCCGGGACTGTGAAACCTAATAGCCAAGAAGAAGCTCAGGTACCGGCTGAAAATGTTCAGCGCGCTACAGAAGCGAAAGACACTTCCACAGCAGAGAACCAGCCTACTGGTAATGCCATCACGTCTGGCTTAAACACCGTAGGAAATGCGTTCTCTTCTGGTGCTTCCTCTGTCTGGAACCCTGCAGTTTCTGCGAGCAAGGCAGGAGCTGGATTCCTCCAGGACATTGGTTCGCAGGGCGTGGCCATCGGTCAAAAGGTTGCCAAGACTGGCGCCGATGTTACATCTAATGTTGTTATGGGTGCTGCCGATCTTGCTGGTACCGCCGTCGGGGGCGTCATAACCGCTGCTGCTGATACTAGTGGAAAAGTCTTTGAACCTGTGGCTAGTGGACTGAAGGCAATCGATGGGTTACAAGGTCTAGGAGAAGGCTTGGAAAAGGTGAGGCTCAGCCTTGCGAGCCTATAGTTCAAGTTGATGTAGACATCTATCTAGGTCAATGGGCTCCCCATACAAGCGGTCCGAGAATTAGGGAACCTGTCTATGAGAGCCTTGAACATGAGTGGATTAGTATGTAGAATCTCTTCGCCGTTCGTCGCTTATCAGTGCACTCCTAGATTCCCACTTTCTTCGACCCCGACGGCGATGGCGTTGTAGTGATGGAGGACACCATCAAAGGTCTCATCGTTCTAGGGCTTGAAGAAAAGTACGCTCGTTACGCAGCGTATGCTTTACATATAGTGTTCAGGTTGGAATGTTTTTTTTTGCATTTGTGGAAGCTGATTGATCTGACAAGTTATTCTACGTCTTCTTCCTGGGTGCCATCAGTAGACACCAAGGCCATGCCCATTCACGTTGAGAAGATGAGCAACACCAGGTGGGGTAAAAACTGGGGTACCTTTGAGCGTATGGATTGGTGTCAAGATGTCGACGTCGATACGGCAAGTTTCCATTTTGTCTTGATTATTCCTGACCTCAGTCCATGTCTAGTTCTTTGAGTAAGCTCATTATTGTCCATATGCAGAATTCAAGCTTACCGTGCGTCGAAGCACCTCTTCCGAAGACACAGGGACGCTCGAAAAATGGCAAGCCTCTTTCAAGAAAGGGTATAGTACATCCTGGTGATATACAATCTCTTCTCATCACTTAACTTCAGTCGTCAATACTTCGGAGTCCTACTATTGATATTTGAGTGGGGTACTACATGGCCTTTCCTCATGCCTCCTGTTCCCGCGCAAGAAGTTCCCTTCAAGAACGAGATGGGCATGGTCGTGAGGGCAAGTAGACCGTTATTCCTCAGCACCACTGAATATTAAAACCGATCTTTACAGAAGCTAGTCCTTCCCACGATTTCTGAGAATTATAAACGCTCTCACAATGAAGAAGACAGAAAGAATGCTCCAACCAAACCCCCAAGCGAGGATGCACCTGTTGATTCCAACGACGCTTAAAGACCTGCATGAATTTATTGGCACGAGGTGTCTGTATGCGCATTGTAGTTTCCTGTATTCTAGGATTGTTGTACTGTATGCTAAGTTATGCTGTAAAAGCCAACTACTTCAAAGGCAACGGGAGCTGAATGCGCACAACGAGCCGATAAAGGATTCGTGATCCGCTGGTAGTAACTTGGACGGCCACTGCTTCAAGAAATTTGAAAAGTTGGGAAACGTAGAGAAAGATAATATCGTCGACGGGTCTGATACGGTCCAGGATTAAGATTACTTGCGGTTTTGCACTGCACAAGGGGAGCGGGAATGGATGAGCGACGAGGGTTTGACGAACCTGCTTTCAATCTGGTGCGTTTATTTTTTAAACAAAGGATAAACGAGTCAGCTCTGGTGCGTGATGTTTGCTTGTGGGCGAGATTATCGAAGCATTCACCCAGATACATCTGCATCAAAATCGACTCGCCCCTGGTTGTCAGATGACGTAGGATGACGTACGGTATACTTGTGCCAGAGCCAATGCGGGCTTAATGCAATAAAATGTTGTAACCTCAATAGCAAGTATACACCGAACCATTGCCATTGCCACTGCCGTCTTGCTGCGTTATATGGAATGAGGCTAAAGAAAGAACACCTTAGGTCAGCGACTCAGCTTCTTGATAATGGCAAAGATGAAACTGAACTGTCATTGAAAGAACCCGCCTCTGCGCTCCAGAACCTTATGACAAACGCAAACTATAGGCGTCCAACACGTCAACACACGACTGCGCTTACCAGTGAGTGCCACACGAGCGGTAACCCAACACAGCCCTTGTTAGGGTGAAGGCCGCGGGCCACGGCACGCGCTTGAGATACCATAACGCAATGAGGAGGTTTCAGAGTCTGTAGATTAAGACAATTCGTAATCAGTAGTCGTACAAGAAACAAAGATAGAGACAATCGTTCAAATCAAGCCATTTCCACATCTTGGACCGGGGCACCATTACTAATGGTTCCATCTTCCTGAGCGCCATTTTGCGCTGCTACAGGCTCAGCATCTCCCATGAAAGCATCCAACTCCTTATCCAATTCTTCTGCGGTCTTCGGTTTCTTTGGGCCAGTCCGTTTGTTGCCACCATCCTTCGGTTTTGGACCTGGTCGAGGTCGGGATCGAATTGGTCCGCTGCAAAAATTTGTTAGTATGAGGGTGCTCTTGATATATAACATATACGTACGGTCCAGAGTTGGGGGTATCCAAGTTACCACTTAGACGAGCCGCTAGAGACGGTTTTTGTATTCTGTTGAGGAGAGACACAGTAGTCGGTGCGCTGGCCACTCGTCGGGGCTGAGTTGTATCAAATTCGATGGTCATAGGTTGACCTACCAGATAATGAGAAGGGGCAAAATACAACGACAAGCTTACCTTTGGCGAGAACGCCATCAAACTGCTTCTTAGCTCTTGTGGCCTCGGTCGCAGTTTCATAAGACACTATGGCGAAACCTGAGGAGCGTCCGCTGCGATCATACTTGAAGTAGCCAAAGACAGACGATCGCGTTTCTTTTCAGGTGCAAGTTGGCGCTAGTCGGATATTCATACCCTAATTAAAGGCTCGCGGACGAGCGTTCCAATCTGCCCAAATATTGACTGCAGAAACGTTAGACAGACGACAGCCTGCAGCACCAACTTACGCTCAGGTCTTTAGGGGTCACCTCATAGTGCAAATTCGAAATCAGAAGCTTTGTATTGGCCGCTGGCACCGAGCGAGCTATTGTGTTCACTTCTCCGTTGAAGCTTTTTCGGGCACCAGGAGCTTTGTCGTGCAACCATTGGCCATCTGCTGGTCGCTGCATCTCGATTAGAATGATTATAGCTGCAGGGTAGAGAAACTAACACTGTAAGGTTTTCTGAAGCTCCTATTTGATTTGAAAGCCGACATGGAAAAAGAACTCAGAATGGGCAGGATGGCTGTGGAGGGCAACAATTTTAATTTTCAGTCGGAGGTTCAATATGACCACGTGGTATTACGTGACCCGTCGGTTTGAATCGGAAGTCACCGACTCACCGTGCACCTCAAGTTGCAGACGAGGCGATGGACGAGTCTTTGAAAGTTCGAGTGATAATAATAGGTAGTGTGATGGAGTCATACACATTGTAATGTCAGTATCTTAGAGGATATATCCCGATACATCATGGCATAGACTTGACACTGGCAGATCCCTCACTCGTTGCAGATTTCCTCAGGCTTGTGTCAGCTGGAAACAAAGCTATGAAGAGGGCAAGTGCGGTATTAATCAAGACTCTGACTCGGAGGATACAGCATTTTTAGGATTAGATCATGATTTAGTCTTTGCCCTCACCAAGAACGTTGCTTCTATTGTCACCAAATTGTCACTCTTTGAGTAGTCGATGGTGAGTGAGATCTGAGACCGCAGTGGTGCTTGTGGACTCTGCGCCAACCTATAAAAACAATCGAAGGAACAATGAAACGGGGAGAACAGTCCGACTCATACATACCATGATGTTACTCGCAAAACAAGGTTCTTTCATTGCCTCGAGGATAATGGTTTCATCCGTTTGATCTCCGAGGCTTCGGATATACTTTCTCGAGTTGAGAGTGACCAGAATACAATTAGTGTAGACTGGATAGCCTATCAGAAAGTCGCCCAAGATAAGTTGTTGACGCACAGCGATACATTATAGGGAACATTACCATCCATAGAGATGTAGCTGGCAGCGTGAGCTGCTGCTTTGACATCACTATCCATTCAATCCGAAAGACGAGACTCACAAAGACGACGGCCAGGATAGCACAAAGACTCGGCGGGATCCCAGTGTTGAAAGTGAATATGATCTGAGTCGGGTGTAAGTACGAACACGGACTGATTGCTTCGACATACCAGAGCATTGATCATATCCGTAGTCCTCTTGAAGCTGTGAGTTGTTTTGGCTACGTGCAAGTAGAATATCATAGCCAACGTAACCGCAACATCACAGGCAGCACCTAAGCTCGTCGCTGAGACGCCGAGTTTTTCTTGCTTGTGCAAGTCCGAAAGGTAGGGGTATCCTGAACTAGTGGATCATCAAGCCAACTTAATCCAGCAGGAAGCACTAACGATAAACCACAAAAGACTACAATTAGTGCCAAGGTGAGAACTCGACAGCAAGAGAAGATCCTCGACACACTATAGTTTGCTATTAATGCTACCGAACAGAGTAGCGACTGGAATGCGGTTAGATGTAGTCAAAGGGTGAGCATAACCGACTCACTATGGTCACAGGAATGATGTAACTTTGGCTGACTGGAACGACTCGCTATCAGCACCGATGGAAATTTGAATATTCAATGTTACCCACCTACAGAGATTCGCCAGCAGTAGTAGTTCTGTATCACATACTGACCACCGAATCCAAGAAAGAGCTGAATGATCAATAGCCTGGAAAGGTTCGAGTCATAGCTCCCATAATGCAACAAGATGACCTACTTATCCATCTTTGCAGAAACCAAAGGTCCTTTGTCTACGGGACTCGATAAAAAAATTCCAGGCTGCTACGCTGCCTATCTTACCTGAGACAAGATATCGATACATAGACACTGCAGGTTTAATGAACGATGGAATTATATCCATGAAACTTGAAAAACCAGAGAGGAGAGCTTGTTCGACAGTATCAGCAATAAGCACAAATGCGATCTGTTATCCTAGATTAAACTAGAAAATCATAGTGTGCGAAATATTCACCAGGGCTTGTATGACCCAAGGATCTGAATTCTTGTATCTCCGGAAGTAAAACCATCCTTGAAGCATTCCAGCTGTGGGAAATGAGGATTCTGAATGAAACGAGTGTCAAAAAGACGTGCTTACTTCCATATAGCCTGAAATCAACGAGATAAGACACAAATATGAAAAAAACACTTAAGCTTACGCTGAAGTGATCGTCATCATCACAAAGAATACACCTAGGCTAGTACTGTTAGTCTGCATCCAAATAGCATGAAGTACTTGCGTATTGCCAACCGTTGAGGCTACCGCCATATTGAGAATGGGATTGGAGAGGATTGGAGCGGGAGTTGGGACGTCCAAGTTATAACTGTCTCTGACCTATTGCTTGTGTACTATATATAACGCAGGCTAGAAGGATTCTTCATGACACGGTCCAAATACCGATCCAGAAAATTCTGGTTATTGCAGCCACATGCCATCCAAGTCATTCCTGGGACTATACTACGAAGCCAGAGACGAGTTCGCCCCAAGTTTCCAACCCAGGCTGTAGATATCCTCCATCAAAGATGATGCAATGTAACCCGAGGTAAGCTATGTTCGAGCTTCCCGGTGGCGTCGCCGGCCGAGGTCATCCATTCGTATGGCATGATGTCTAGATAGAGTCTAATTACCTTCACGAGTATCCTGCATGCTCAGAATAGTCAGTCGGCTTCGGGCGGACTCTTGGCACGAGCTACACAAGTGTCATGCCATAAAGTGATTACTACCAGAATACGACGGAAGATATCCCGACTGCTACACACCATGTTTGCAAAAAAAGAACTGAGCATTGCTTCTGATCTGCTGGTTTGATCTTCGAAGTCTCGAATACTAGAATAGACATATAGCACGTCGCAAAGCAATTGCCTTTGATAACTGGGGATTATGATGGGTTATACGATAATATCACTTGAACACTTCTCATGACGATAAATATCCGAGTGTGAATCTGTACTACGCTGTGTACTAAGTTAGGTAGGTCACCGAAACAGAAAAGAACGCACGTCTTCCTGAGAAGTCGTATGGGTAAAGATCCCTTCAGTCTGCATTCTTGACTCGGATCCTTTGGATCGCTACAAAAAGAGTCAGATAGAACTAATGACTGGCAGAAAAGTACACACCACATTCGAATTGCTCGCAAAACACGGACCATTATTCGTTTCAGATGCGATCCCATTATCACTATCATCAGCATTCCTAATGTACTTTCTCGAATTAAGAGTCACGAGAAGACAGTTGGTGTACACTGTACATCAATTAGAGTTAGGTGGACGTAGGTAAAGAAACATACACCGATGCATTATGGGATACATTCCCATGTATAGATATGTATCAGGCAATCCGCGTTGCTGCGTCAGCATCAGTATATATGGTAATGGAAAGGACTAGGACTCACAAGCACACCTGCGAGAATAGCGCAAATGCTCGGTGGAATGCCGGTATTAAAAGTGAAAATTATCTACACTGACTTCGGCTAAGGTGGAATGCATCGGACGTACTCACCAGCCGATTAAGCATATCCGTGGTCCTTCTACTAATCCCATTGATTCCAACTTTGGCAGTATGGATGGAGATTATCATAGCAAGAGTGATCAAGACATCGCAAACCGCATTTAAACTCGTTGCGACTGTCGAAAGGGTATCCAGTTTCAGGAGGTCAGCGAAAGTGTCGTATTTTAGACTAAAGAGTCAAAACATTATCGAGAGATATTTGACAGACTCGGAGCGTACTAACTGAATGGCGACGAATACTGTATGAAAAACAAGCACTGAGAATATGAAGAGAATGAAAGTGTGGACACGAACCACAAGCTAACAGTGCGGATATCAAGCAGAGCAACCACTGCAGGCGTCAAATTTTCGACTAATTCATAAAATCCATGCGAAACTTACTATGATCCCAGGAATGATGCGGTTTTGGCTCACTGAAACACGCGAGTCGGTATCAACTGTGACTCTCCTGTAATAAGTTATTGCTTACCGATATATATCCGCCAGCAATAAAACGTCTGCACTGCACATGTAAGTGCATACCCAAAAAACGGCCCGATCAATAATATTCTAAAAAAAAACTCAGCGACCTCGGATGCGATTATGGATTGAGGCTTACTTGTCCATCCTTGTCACAGCCAGAGGATCATCGTGGTCTAAGCGTATGGACAAAATGAAACCCAGTGTTCACATTATCACATACTCACGACCATGTATCGAAAACCAGTGACTGGAAGCTAGTAAGTGAATATATTCTTGAAAGCCAATTTTACTACCCCAGAGGAAAGCCTGCTGGATTGTGTCACAAATAAGGACGAATACGACCTAATGCCAATCAAATGAGATCGAATGGAAAGTTGGAGCACTCACCAAGGAAACTCGAGTCCAATGGTCTGAGCTCCGGTATTTTCGAAAGTAGAACCAGGCTTGAAGCATTCCGGCTACGACGAGAAATGGTCATGATGTCACAGGTGACCTTTGGGCTTACCGCCGTAGAGTCTGCAGTCGAATAATAGGTGGTGAGGTGTCACAAAGACACGAAGGTCAGCTGCTACTTACACTGCAGTAATGATAGCGGTCACGAAGAATACTCCCAGACTGAGAAAATATCAGCGCAGTCTCCAAGTCATCAAAGGACTTGCGTATTCTGTTTCGTTGCAGCAACCGTCATAGTAGTGAGAACCTGAGCGCTGTGTCCTAGCGTGGATTCTGTATGATCTGGCTTTTATACTTTATCACAGCACTCAAAACGGTGATATAAAGTCGGAGGAGTGAATGATGCGTGAAAAGCGGGCCCGTGGACAATGTAAGATCATGATATCGCCGGTAGGGCTTGAAACCGTATCCGTATGGATACGGTTATACGGGACCGTAAATACTGAATGGTACCCGTATTGTTTTCATTTGGGAGGGGCCGCTATACGGCCGTATTTTGTACTGGTGGACTTTGACTTATGATTGAAGAGTTGATCTGGCATGTAGAGCATCAAGATAGCTCTTCGCATCTGTTTCAAAGTCAGCTTGAAGGTTTGTCCATCTTGTTTACCTCATACTGGGCGGTACCGTACGGTTTACGGGTGCTTGATTGTTATATCCCGTATACTGAACGGCTGTCACCAGTATACGGGACGAGACGGGACAGTTTCAGAATTCAAGCCCTAGATATCGGTTAAAGGTGGCCGGTTGGAAACATTTGCTGGCAATGAGTGGATCAGAGACATGCCTCAGGTTGGCCAGTAGTTGGCCAGTAGTGACGATAAGGAAGGAAGAAAGTATATACATGGCATGGTCCACGACAATAAGTGTCTGAGGTTGGCGAGTAATTTACGTACAATCATGTGATCTGAACAGCTTGGCACATGTCCAGTGAATTCTCCGCAGATTCCTACTTTGCAACTCAGCCTCCACCACCGAATCTCGACTATGAAATTTCCAATGTGCGCAGTTTCATATCTCGTCATTCAGCAGAAGGCCGCAACGTCGTCTTAGTCACGGTAAGACATTGTCCGAATCCCCGCATTGCATCCAAAGTACACAGAGCGGCGGAACGACTGTACCATTGGAACTCAATGTGTGAGAAGCCACACTCAGAGTGTGATACAAGTCTATAACACCCTTATCAGTGTTCGATTCCTAGACAACTTTAGTGCCGGAACCCGCGGAGCCACATCTGCAGAATATTTCCTCCAATCAGGATACGCAGTCATATTCATGCATCGCCAATTCAGTCTCCAACCATTCAGTAGACACTACTCCCACTCGACCAATCCATTTCTCGATTTCCTCGAAATCGATTCTAACGCAGATCCAACTATTGTGGTAGCTCCAGAGAAGAGGAAGGACCTACTTAGAGTCCTCAAAGCATATAAATCCGTTCATGCAGCTGGAACACTCTTAACTCTCACATTTACAACTGTAAACGACTATCTCTGGCTTCTCCGAGCAATAAGCCAAGAACTGTCAGCTCTAGGCCGAAGAGCGATGTATTATCTCGCTGCGGCTGTGAGTGATTTCTTCTTACCCCGGCAGAAGATGGTGCGTTCCCTCTCATCCAAGCAATCGATGTGTTGACGACCCCAGTCGGAACATAAAATCCAATCAGGCAAAGGAAGTCTCCACATCGAAATGGATCAAGTACCCAAAATCCTCAAACCTATGGTAGAAGAATGGAGTAGAGATGGATTTATTGTTTCGTTCAAGGTACTCTCCTTCCACGCCTTAATCGTTGATTGACGTTATGATAGCTGGAAACAGATCCAACACTCTTAATCCCCAAATCACAAGCGGCATTAGAACGCTACGGTCATCAGGTCGTAATTGGGAACGATCTTCACCGAAGAAAGCACGAGGTTGTCTTTGTTTCCAAATCCCACAAGGACGATGGCGGTGGTGGTGGCTTTGAAGAATCCTGGCTAAGAATCACAGACGACAACAGGGAAATCGAAGAAGATATTGTTCAAACGTTATTGAAGAAGCATGAGCGTTGGATTGCCGATTGCTAGTCCGTAGCGCAAAGTAAGTAGTAACGTATTCTGGAATGTATACTAGTGAACTATCTCAGCAAACTGCAATCTACATGAGAGGGACGATGATACGGTAGAAACTATGTGGCCAAGTACACCGCGGCCCTGTTGATCACTCACAGACTACCATGACTGGACGTCCACAAGAATACAATACTGTGGCTCTGTTAATCATGGTACACAGATCAACAACTACCATGGCTGGCGCTCTATAAGAAAGTCCTCCAGAGTGTACGTATCGGGATTGTCGTCAGCCGTCGCGGTCATCAGTCAAATTTAGGGGTAATTCATGACTGACACATAAAACAGAATTTCAAGGCCAGCTTTTCAACCTGATCCTCGTGTTGGAACATGGGCTCATCTATACATGTTGGATAAGCATAGAGCGTAGGGGTTTGTCAACTCACATTGACGACGGATACTGGCTGCATACTGTTCACCTTCGGCTCTCGTCATTCCTTTCAGCTGTTCGCTGATACGTTTCAGCTTCGCGATTTGTTCCTCCGTCAAGTCCATTCTGGCGAGAATATCGTTTACGAGACGAGCGCGAGGGTTGGACATGGTATGCAGGTTTAAGGGGGATGTACGTCGTGTGACTGTTATGATAATAAGAAACGCAGCAAAGGTTCGACACCATGTTGCACAAGAATTATGAGCATTGGATTACAGATTGCTAGTCCGTAGCGCAAAGTAGTAATGTACTCTGGATTGTATACTAGCGATCCATCAGCAAACTGCAATCTACATGGTGAGGGACGATGAAAGTATGCGGCCGAGTATATCGCGGCCCTATTAACAGACCGGCAATTACCACGGCTGGACATCCACAAGAAATTCCTGTAGAGTATACGATTCGGGATCCTTTTCAGCCGTCGCTAGATGGTCATCAGTCAAATTTAGGGGTAATTCACGACTGACACATATATTGGAATTTCATGGCCAGCTTTAAAGCTGGATCCTCGTCTTGGAACTTGTGCTCATCTGTAAATGTTGGATAAGCATAGAGCGTAGGGGTTAGTCAACTCACATTGACGACGGATACTGGCTGCAAACTGTTCACCTTCTGCCCTCGTCATTCCTT
>QLOY01007097.1:0-12105 GCA_003313965.1 Megacollybia marginata
ACTCCATATGCTCCTTCCCATCCATGTGGATGATGGGGCTGCTGCCACCAACTCTGAGAGTCTTCATCGCTTTTCTCAACCATCATTTCCAAGTCAATGATTTGGGACCTATCCGTCTTTTCCTTGGCATCACTGTATGCTATGACCACCAGTCTGGAATCCTTCACATGTCCCAGGAGTCTTTTGTCGAGGATCTTCTTGCCACTCACAACTTGTTGTCTGTGCGACATCAAGATGTTCCCCTTCACACTTGTTCCTTCCAATCTGAGATGCAGGTTATTCCACTGACTGCTCTACTGGAATACATCACTCTGGAAGCCATCACCAAAGCATATCAATGTATTGTTGGCTCTCTCTTATACCTCGCTTCTTGGATGCGACCTATGCAGTGGTAGCACTGGCTCAATGGAACTTGGCTCCCACACGAGCTACGCTTCTTGCGGTGAAGGGTGTTTTGCGGTATCTGGCGGGGACACGAGATTGGGGACTGCACTATGGGGATGGTGTTCGAACTGATGCCATTGGGTACAGTGATGCGGACTGGGCCACAGATCAGACTGACAGACAAAGCATATCCGGATATGCTTTCTTCATGTTCTCTGGTTTAGTATCCTGGTCAAGCTCGAAGCAAAAGGCCACTGCCCTTTCCTCTATGGAAGCAGAATACATGGCTATTACCCATGCTGCTAAGGAGGCACTATGGATTCGCCTTTTCTGTCATTCTCCAGCTCCCTTTTCCGCAGCCGTTCAACCTCCTCTCTGACAATGAAAGCGCCATTAGCATCACCAAGTCCAATACTATCTCCAATCGGGCTAAACATATCGACATTCGTTATCATTTCATTCGGGATCACATTGCTCAAGGGGTGTTTCACATACATTGGGTCCCTACTGAAGATATGATGGCTGATATATTCACGAAGCTGTTACCATTATCACTCCACTGTCGCCACTCCCTTGCTCTCGGTCTTTGTCCTACTCCGTCTACAACTCTTTTGGCTCCTTCTAGTGCGGTCTCTCCGTGAGTGATTCACCCTTGAGGGGGTGTGTTGGACTGGGTAGTTAGAGGTGGCAAGGGTTATCACATGCATCAAGACTTTAGATTTGTGACCCATTGCACGTGACTCTTCAGTCATTTGATCACTACTGAAGAGGTTCATCCGATATGGTCTCTTTCTTGATAGATTTTTGACCTACTGTCTAGTCTGATTCTATTTGTATCTGACTAGGTAATTTCAGTCGTCTGATCACTACTGAAGAGTCTGATTCTATTTGTATCTGACTAGACTGGGGTTTTTGCTTTCCTTTCAGTCGTCTGTCCTGCTCTCGAGATATCGCCAGCCAACATCCTTATTGGGATTCATACAGTCGGGGAGGTGAGAAAAATGAATCATGGCCGTATCGAACCTGCACCAGAAAACTGGGCATTGTTTTTTCACCACTAACCTGGCAGCTGATCGGCAGCTCAAGCAGCTATGGGCAGCTATACCTTAGCATCCTTACATAAACCCTACCGCTATACCCTAGTGTCCTTATGTAAGGCCTACCGCTGTACCCTAGCTGCTGGCAGCTATCCCCGAGGATTTCGATACCCAACCAAATAAGTTAGGGAATTCCCATGATCTGCGCTATGGTGAGTGAGTGCCTTGCACCAAAAATTCAACTCAGTATAGGGCTTCTTTTTGAGCTTGGGCAGGCTTTTTTCAGGCCCAGATATCCATATTCACAATTATGTGACCACTACAAACAAGGCACGCCTCGGTATAACAAAAAAGGGAAAGTTGCTTGGAAGGTGACACAAACCCTGTACCGCAAGACTGATACTGGTTTTGAACCAGTTAACCAATCTGACTCAAGTATTCTTCTGATTCCGATCACTCTGAGCCATCACCAGACAAATCTACTACTCACGCCTATGCTCCGACACGATCTTATTTGACAGCTGGGCTTGGGTGTATCAATCAGTCAGCGGTTGACACCCATGCAAAGAAGAGTCAATCCTCATCCAAATGAAGTGTCATTTTGTGGATTACTTCACTGAACACTCAGAGAACCGTCTTTCTGAGAAAGAGTTAGGCCAGAAAGCAAAAGCTCTTCTTAAAGGGTGTAAGCAGCATTTCCGCCGCTTTGTGATTCGAGTCTCAAACATTGCCGGAGCCATCCATGTAGACAAAAAACGAAAGTTCCGTCGCAGAGCTCTATCATTACATCTCACCTCAGTAGATGACTTCAGAAAGAGGTGGAATACCTTATCCGGCATTATCCCAAAACAGCAAGTTTCTTCAAGTGGTGGACATCACAGGAGCATGCGCCAATGCTTTTCCCATCAACATATTCTAATCCTGAACTTTTCAAACACCCAGAAGATACAAATGCTGATCAATGCATTACAAAATGTATCAACACTGCGGAGACTCAAACAAACCACTCAACTTTGGTCTTGTTGATGGTCTTTCATCAATTGTCACTTTCTGTGACTACTTTGAACGTCGTATGACTGCAGCTATAGATAGGAAGAGGTAACATATAGTAGTACATTACTCACACACTTCTTCAGTCAGACAGTCTCATCGATACGGTCAAGCTGAACCGTGGAAAAAACCAAGGAGATGATTGGTCGAACTAAAAAATCACGCGCACCTGAAAACTGATCTAGAAAGACTTCAAAAGTTCGATACTGCACCGGAGCTGCTTGGAAAGAGCACTTCCAAATCTAGCAAATCTAGAACTCCAAAATCGAAGCCAAAAAAAGCAGCCATCGCAACAGTTCAAAACAAAGAAATCGGTTGGAAGAGACAGCGACTCTTATGCCCCTGACTCCAGTGAGGAGGAAACTGCAGCCAGGTCAAAGTCTAATATGGAGTTGAGTGAGTCTCTGAATGAGGCAGAGGAAGTTAAGCAGGCAGTTGAAAATGCTCCGACTTCTGATTTTGAAACATTATTGGCAGCAGGAGTTCCTTGAAAGAATAATTCCTGTTGGATTGACTCATCATTACAGGTTCTTTATGCAGCCGTGGTTGGTCCAGACTATACTTCCTTTCAAACTCGGTTGAGAGGGACCAATTCCGAGACTCCAATTGGACAATTATACAGACACATCCAAGCTCGTGAAATGATTGAGTCTACTGCAGACCACAACCTTGAATTTTGCATGGAGATGCTAGGGAATCTACGGACCAGTACATTAATAATGTATAGAGCCTATAGACTATGGACCAGTTACCCTATTAGAATTGTGGCTACAATACAATGGACACTGACCAAAGCTGACAGCAGCTAGAGGCAGCTATATGGAAGCTGATTGAAGTTGAGAGGGAAGCTGTATGGAAGCTGAATAGACAGTGAGAGATGCTAGACGGAAGCTGACAGACACTAATTGGAAGTTGGAGGGACGCTGAGAAAGCTGCCGGCAGCTGAGGAGCAGCTAAGGGAAGTTTTCCCACGGGTTACATCGCCGCCCAAGTCAATGAAAAACAATTGTCCTGCTTAGCCTTGTATGCCATCACATTGAAAGAGCCTTGTGACACACATTTATGTAGATTAGATACCCTGGCATGTAAGTTATAGGTGAAGCTGCCATAGCTGCCAGGTTAGCGGTAAACTAATATGGCCGCAGAAAACTGAATCACGAGGTATCGAACTTGAATCCTTTGCGAAAAAGATATGCAGAGCCTAACACAACACCACGTTGAACCGACTAACCCACATTGGTATTGCTTTTGTGTACATTGTACTAGATGTTATAAGTGCTCTTCTTAGGCGTAAGTGGTCCCCGGCAACTCGGATCCTCGAGAAAAAGACAGCATGAGTCGTAGGTCCAAGGTGAGAATCAGAGTCCGACGCGATATCTGTGGGCTTTGTAAGTAGACAGAGATCAGTTTAGTCGAAGACATGGCGAGTGATAAAATTTGAATCGGCGAGGCACATATACGGGCGTAGACAAAAAAATGCTAGGGAACCCGAAGCTTTCTTATCAGGACTCCCAGATGGCATACAGTCATAGTCTCTTATAAACAGACTAATCGACGATCACAAAATTTGGACGTGTGAAATACAGTCAGGGAGCCGAGAATGAGCGTATCGAACCTGCACGCAGCAACATATAACACCGCACTGTATCAATTGAACAACATGGGCATTAGCTACATGTAGACCAAGAGAATCAGACTCAGAGGTGAGCATTGTAAGTAGATCGAAAACAGTGAAAAGTGAGCGAGTTATGAAAGTTCAAGTGCGAGGAGTATCTGCTGAGTCACCAGTTATCTGTCCAACATGTTTGCCTTTCAGAATCCATCGATGTCAGCCTGAGGGTGTGCGGTGACTCGGGCGCAGACTTACCTCTCTGGTAAATGTCAGTACATGACACCCAACATAGCCTGGCACATAGCCAGCAGCAGCATACATGAAGAGGAATTGCCACTTCCGTTTAAAAACCTCGACATCTTCGAGATCAGGCAAATTCCTCCGACGTCGGTCCTCTCGAACTTTATTTATGACCTCATCTGTCACATTTTCTTCGAATCGACATGACCATTCCCGTAGCGCCCGGGGGTAATCTATCATGAGCAAAAATGCCTCGCAACAATGAGAACATACGAGGTCCGTGATTCATCACATTCTGCAGAGTCAGCCTACCCATGGAAGCCCGGTTTGCTGTCTCGATAAGGACAGAGGCACTGGGTAATGAACCATTTGGCCAGAAGTATTTTTGTGCAAAGTCATGAGGTCTAAACGGATGGGTGATCAATCGATTACATATCAGGTCCTTTATGTACTGAAACCAAGTAAAGCAAGTCTCTGGTCTGGTTGTAGAAGTTATGACTGCCGATCCAACATCGGATTTGAGCGCCCAATCGACAATTCTGAAAAACTGTCCATAATGTAGTGGTCCTACATGCTGATAAAAATGAATACAGTTTACTGCTGTGGTATATGATAGGACTCACTTCTATCATCTCTATGGAAATGAAGATGTCGAATTTTCTACCGAAATGAGATGGAACATCTCGATAGTCCATGAAATGTACTGTTATTGAGTCTTTGAGGCCCGCTTTCTGAATTCTCTCATCTGCTAACTTCTTCTGTTCTGTGGAGAGTGTCACAGTGTCTACAGTACATCCAGTGGCCCTCACAGCCTGAATAAAAAAAGATGACTGGTATTGACCACAAATTCCACAGAAGATCGCAAGGCTTACTTCAATTGCGAACCCTCCCCATCCGGTTCCGAATTCCAGTACACGATCACCTTTCTTGATTCAGGCTTGATCGATTACCATGTGGATTTTTTGCGACTGAGCGGCTTCCAAGTCGCCAGAACTGCAATTGCCACACAAATCACACAAATCACACAAATCACCGCTGACGCCACCTTCAGCATCGCTCCAGATCGGGCAGGAATACCTAAGCAATGTTAGTCTACATCGTTAGGCCTGAACACATCTCACATCATCTCCTTGCTGAGAAATGCTTCAAACAGGTCATTTGATGTATCATAACCAACTACTGCATTCCATCGCAATTGGATCCAAGTTGTTCCAAGAAAAGAGCGCAACATCCCCGCAATTTGTTGTGAGATGCGTTGGGCCAGATTAGGCAGGTATTCGAGCTGGTGTCGATTGTTCACCCATAACTCGCAAATGTCAGGAGCATAGTGGGAAGCGATTCAATCTCGTACCTGCATCATAGCTGCTAAGTCGTTTATCTCTATGTCACCATACATATGTGCCTCGCCAACTGCATGTCCCTGTCAGAACTCATGAAAGCAAATATGACCATACATGCGATATCGGTGGAACTGTTGAATTAACTTAATTGCATTGAAAGGCATGGAAGTGACAATGACACACATGAATATCTTGAGCCAGAACATTTCTTTACAACTGTGACAATGACAGGTTCAACCCCAGACTTCATTTTCCCAAAGGTTGAAGAGGCAGACCCTTCACGCACGATAAGACATCCCACATGGATAGCGGAAGATAAACGAGAAAGGACTATGCCACGGACTTGAAGACATGTTAGTCACGAAAATCAGATATAAATTCATACCAAATGAACAGAGGACTTGTTTCAAGGGAGTCAAGAAGGACATCTTTTTTCGGAGTAGGCAGGCGCAAAGACTGTATTTATATGAGTCTCCCAGTTGCCAAGTGGATTCCGAGTCCTTACTTTAGTAAGACTCGGTTTATTACCCTTGCGTTTTTAAGACCTGTACCTTAATCGCCTTATATGGTACAGCTTCTGCTTCTTTATGACGCGCACTTCTCTTCTTTCATGCCTGACTCGCATCAAATGAGCTGAATATAGCTTGACCCATATTGTTTTGTTATCCAGTCAAGGTGAAAGGTTGGGCTGGAGCAGTTAGAACCTGTGTTTGGAACGCGGATTGAGTTGTCTGTTCACCTATCATAGAACCTTGGGTATGCCATTCTGCTGAAGCGCCAATAGTCTTTGAAAAACCAGGTCATTCTGCCTGAATTGTTAGCCTTAACCATTGATTTAGAAGCTCAACTGCCAAAATCGGCCAATTCTGCTCAACGGAATATTCTTTGCACAACTCGCCGAATCCAAGCCGAATCCTAATGAACCATTGGTTCTAACTTCTAAGCACTTCAGGTAGGTGTTGAATCATATTGTGCTCAAATCCTGACTCTATACAGTGCTAGTGAAGCCTGATCCTCGTTCTCCTTCTTGTCGCTCACGGTATCGCATTCCATCCATGTCTATGCTAAACCGATGCTGAAAACACCTCAACAAGTGCTCATTGACCTCCTCATACACTTTTTGACAAAAACGCCTCCATGCCACATGTGAGGCTCGTTCGCCTCCACCGCAAAGAAGTGATCAATTTCTTTTGTAGGTGCAACACTCAGGCTGATTTCCAACACACTGTTGATGGTTTTTACTGTTGTTTTCCAACTTGAGGAACGCACAGGGCTACCGCTTTGGATTCCAGGTCTGATTCCGGGTCGGAGGAGGACCAATTGGCATCAGCTTACAAGCTGTCCCAAAAATGATGTCATGTATACGCGTTTTTTTTATCTGTCCAAATATAGATGTTTGGCTTGATTAGGTGACACTTGCCTTCCCCCTTCATGCCGCCCAAAGCAACAGCAAAAAACAGCAGCCTACAACCTCTAGGAAGCCCAGGAAGTCTCAACCGTCTTCCATCTAATAGCACCACAAAGACCCGAAAAAGTGCAAAGTCCGGTCTGTCTACACATTACTGAAGCTAACCATCACTTTGCGATAGAATTTCTGCATTATGACCCAGAAACAGAAGCCTTTTCTAGTGCTCTTATGCAACATGGCCAACAGCATAACGCTGACCTGGACCCAACTCGTGGTGTGTGGCAATCCTGGTAAGTCGGACATCGGCTGATTAAGCTGCACCGCTGCTGCCCCCACTCAGAACACGCTGTTTCAACATGTTATATGCTCAATAATGATGGTTACAAGATACGACGTTATGTATATTACATTGGTGTATTACTCTATGACCTCAATATAGCATCAATCTTCCATTTCTAATTCCATGTCGTCTTCTTCTTCCCAAGATATCACTGTTGTCTCTGTAGGTTGCTCTGTTGGTTGCGGGATTCTCTGAGGTCTGGAATGGAACCGTGAAAGTGCTTTGTAAGAGTTCGACCTTCTGCGGCTCGAGTCCATGCGCTTTTTTGGTTTTTGGGGGTTCTGTATCCTTATACGCGTTTTTTTTAGCTCGAAAATCTCCACAAATATTTACATGCAGGTATTATTCGTATAGAATCTATTTCATCGTGTTTTGACGCGTCTATAATCTGTTCATATTGGTGTAGAGGGCTCGAGACGTAGGGGCGTCACTGAATGTCACACTGTGTCACGGTCCATCTTTTGGGTACATTTTTAAAGGCATGTGCATCACTGCCGACCCCGATTTTGTTCGGAAACTCTGTTTTTACGACGGCAGCATCATTTGGCCAAGATACATTTTCAAACTCAGCTCTTGTGGCCGAATTCAGGACTCTAGGTCAGCCTCTATAGAAGTAAACAAAGTCCCAGGGCAAACATTGAGATATGTATCCTATGAAAACTTTTCTCTCCAAAGTTCATCACAAACGGATTGTGGAAGTCATAAAATGTACCAGACGCTCATGCTCGCTATGCTAGAGGGGTACAAATAAGGCCAAACTTCATCGGGACTGCCACACACCACAACTCGTGCTCAATCTACTTTCCATGCAGACGGTGACAACGATGATGACAGAATCATTTTTCTAGGATGCTCAACAGGCCTCAATATCATCCTAGTGGTACACGTAATGTCAGGCTGGAAGAGATCTTGCTACTGTATTATATGCTACTTTGGACCTGCGAGCTTCTTTTAAACACTATGGGCCCTGCCACGGGTGAAATTAACACATAGGACAACTGAATTTCCGGTTTCAGTCGCTTATCTGGGGAATAGTGGGTGATCTCAAAACAAATGAAAAGTCAATCGGTCTAACTGGATGAAACATTTCATTTGTTTAACAAGCAAGATTCACCAGCACCGGATGAAACCAGTTAGACCTTTTTTCCAGCCATCTAATCTGTACGGTTCACGGGTGGATTTCATCTGGTCTGGCTCAATCAGCACAACTACACAATTTGGGGGTACATACAGTAAGTTGGGTAATACTATTAGTCAATTATACATAGTGAGTGTTGCTAGCACTGAAGAATTCCGAGCCGCCTGCCTAGTGGACTTCATCAATATGGCAAAGCCCACACGTGACTGGTACTACACCTTGTTTACCTCCTTCCAACGACCAATTTTTCATGTCTGATATTATTTGAGGCCACTGACAGGATGACAGAGTCTCAAGAATTGCCTAGGGACTCTCAGTAAGTGCTTTTCCCTTGCCTGACACGTGAACTAATTGATGCACACGTGTTGACGCACACATAGACAGTAGGGCTTCAAACCATACCCATAAAGGTACGGTTGTATGGGACCGTAAATACTGGACAGTACCCGTACCGTTTCCGCTTTTGGAAGCCCGGAGTGCGGCTGTATTTAATACAGGTAGGGTTCAACTTGTTGTATAGCCCAATTTTCTGACTGGTTTTGCAGGCATCACCTCAGAATGGTTCATTTCATTCATCCTAAAGTAAGTACAGACCACTAGAACCTCTACAATGCTGAATTTGTACCAGTAAATATGGGCATACAGGATGATATGGTACAGGATACGGGTATGTTCAGTTCCAGCCCATATCTTCGGAATTTCCATATGGGGATCCACCGTATATGGGACGGTTTGAAGCCCTAATATTAGACAGCTTCCATTTGATGTTGATGATGCTTGTGGGAACTGCCTCACACAGGCCACCCATCAATATAATCAATATGTTTTCTGCTTTGCAAACCATGAACATCCCACTAGCTTTCCATGCATCTGCAAATTGTCTGGAGGTCACTTGCCTCGACAGCTTGCACAGCATCATATTCTGATCAGCTCCAACACACCCCTTCAAGATCTCATACAGAACCGTTGGCTCTACCAAGCTCTAATTGACACAGGCAACAATACTGTGAATGAAGTCACGGAGGATCCCTTTCAGGCTGCAGACAATCAAATACATGGGGAGATGGCGCTTCTGATGTACTTTTTGATCAGCTATGGCCACGACCTGATGAGTGGTGTTGGCTGCACAGCCAGCCATTTTTTGATGATGGATGTCTTGATGGATATACGGGCGATTTTGCACTTGATGAAACAGCTGATACATTTAGAGAGAAAGATATGGGAAAAGGTGGTTCAGGAGATAAGGCCATGTACTCATGATCACCAGTGGTGAATCTAGCTCATAGGACATATGAAGTAAATTGCTATTTATCAATCTACTTATTCCATACCAAGTCAACATCGACATTGCTACTCCTCCCCTGCCCAAAAGGAACATTCCATGCTCCCACTTCGGTCAATGACTGCCATCTGATTTCCAACAGGAACACATCCTACTAGACATTGTACACATGTCATATCCACCACATCAATGTTTCCCATCTTCATATAAAGAGGAATGTCCAAAGCTGTCTTTCCATCAATTTTGCATGACTGAATGACAGCAAGTACCACAAATTGTGCATGCTCCAGATGAATGGACACAGAAGCTGGAATGTTGGTCACAATGATGTGTTGGAGTTGGCCATACAGGGAGGTGGTATAATATTGAGGGGCTTTGTTGCGTGAGTGCTTGTTTTTGTCTACCAAAACATCATACTAGATTATTTCAGTAGCAGGCTGAATCTACAATTGCAAGTGCATACTCACTCGCACAAATGTAGCATCACATCGATCCTCTGACAGAGCCTTTGATTGAAATGATGATGCATGCATCTCATCACCTCCTTCTAAACACTGGACCTTGGCATACTGATGGGTGAGATGTGGCTGGAAGAGTTGGCGAATAGTTGCTACTGAGCAGCTGTAGCATGTTGCCAGAGAAGCCAGAACTTTCTGAAGCAGAGATGCATCCAGTGTTGCTGCCATATTACAAGGTGGCAGGAGGATGCAGGATGAGTCTAGTCAAGATTGTCAATCATTCTGAAAAAATTTAACACCAGAAAGAATGCATACATCCTGGTACTGGGCTCAGGCCGAGCTTCTGAAGAGTCACCTGAAGAATAAGCGCAGCTACGAAACCCACTGCGGACGGATGGAAAGGAGAGGTACTGGCAATCACGACAGTGATGATGGCCTTACTATGGAGCCGTGGGAGTCATCTAGTGACCATGACAGTAAGCAGGAGGACCAGTGAACACAGTGGGATTCTGTCGAGATAGGCTACAGATTCACTGGCAAACCAAGTGGAATACACGAATGAACACATTCTTTTTCATCCGTTGACAGTGTGAAGTTCTTAAACTAAACCAATGAAATTTATATTGTGTATGTACTACTAGTTGGACGGATGAAACTCATTTGGGCCTGTCATTGAAAATCAGCCATTGGGCAGATGAACCAGGATTCACCTGTTGGGTGGGTGAGTTTTTGGCTGCTTATTGTTCAGTCGCTAAACAACTGGTTTCAGACAAAAAACGGCTGAAAGCTCACCAGTCTACCTGCTGATATTTCAATGGTTATGCAGCTGATTGCATGTTGTATGGAATGAATCTCACCAGTTCACCTACTTAGTCCCACTCGAATAGCGGGTGAAAGGTCTATTCATGTTATCATACAGGGGACGATGGTGGAGGAAGTGGCTTTTACCAAGGGGCCTCCGGACCAGAAATCCCGAACCGGACGTAGGTAGGTAGGTCCATCAGGTAGGTCCTTAAAAATTTCTCCACATACCTTAAATTTCTGCATCCTGCACCTCCAGTGAGCTGGATTGCATTACTGAGTAGTCAGGAAGGGACTCCAATTCAATTCTATTGTTCTACCCACTGTCTGAGACATTCTGAGACATTCCGAAACAGATTAAGAAAGCATACACTGGTGTGATGGCTGTGAAGACTCTGATACCAATAAACACTTACAACAGTTTTGAAGTATCATACACTGTATAGACTGTATCTAAATGAACTGAGCTGATTGTAACTGCAGGGGTGGAGCCTATTTTAGGCAGATCACGTGACCTTAAGGTAGGTAGGTCCCGGCCCAAGGCCCTTAAAAACTTAATCAACGTGCGGTTCTTTTTTTCCTTTCTGGAGCCCCCTTGGCTTTTACTGTTTGGGTGTACTTTCTATATATGGACATGAGAAAAAAAAATGTGTGCATGACATCATTTTTGGGACAGACTGTAACTTGATATTTCAGTCTGCATTCACACAGATCTTTCCAACACTGATATTCCATCCTCCTTGGTTACTGTCACTCTTGGCCTCTCGATCTCCCAGATCATAACCAAGTTGACCTTGATGCCTGCACCGAAATTCATTCCAGTGTGGAAGACAAATGTACATCCAATCCGCTCAAGGGGTGTCTGGACTGGCATTCTGAGATCGCAGGTAGGGAGGGAGGGTCAGCTGCCAGGCTGGAAAATTTTTTTGTCAACCCACCTTCAAGATGGAATTTTAGGGCTGGAAGAAGCCAATTTCATGCATCAATGCAGCATCATGGAATGGGCTGTGATAAT
>QLOY01007099.1:0-13860 GCA_003313965.1 Megacollybia marginata
GCGGTGCGACCACTATCCGAGTTGAAGACCGTCAGCGTGCGTAGCTTAGACATACAGAGATCAGAAGGTACAGGACCTGTCAGATTTTTTGGCTGAAGTGTGTATGTTTCGAGATTGACACACTGACGGAGAATTTGATACTCTTGATCCACTGTTAGTTGGTCACAGTTGAATTCCCGAGGTTGAGACCAGGGTAGAGCCGGTATTGACCCGGAATCACTGATAAAATCGATGCTTAGTTCTTGAAGCGATGGTGCTCCTTCTAGCCAGTCCAGGGGGATTCTATTGCCGCAGATCACCTCAGTGAGCATAGGAATATGACCCTTGAGCTGATTGAGCAGTGGTACCAGTGGACGAGAGTCTAATATAGCAAAAGCGATGGCATACCAGCGATGCGAAGCTGCAAAGATAGTGCCAAATAAAACGGATTTCTCTTCGTCAGTGCTTTCATCAGAGTAGGGGCAAGATAACGTGATCTTCAGAGGTGAGTTTCCCGAAAGGGACAAAATCTCCTCAGTAACCGGAACCACACTTCTCCAATCTAGATCTATTGTAGACCAAAGAGACGGAGAAGATATAAGGACGCTTCTCCAGTAGCTGCAGACACGTCCAAGTTGCCATATACCTTCTTTGACATTGGTTTTAACAACAGGGTAAGCCAAGTGAAATATTTTCACCAAAAGCTCTGGAGGCAAGCAAACACGCGACAAAATGGCTGCATGATCATCAACAGATTGTTGCAGCGAGTCTCGTTTTGCTCGCAGATCACCGAGCATGGCCTGAAGTGTCGCAACATCCTTGTCAACTGAGCGCGACAAAATGGTTGCGTGATCATCAACAAATTGTTGCAGCGACTCTCGCTTTGCTTGCAGATCACCGAGCATGGCCTGAAGTGTCGCAATATCCTTGTTAACTGAGGACAGCATGTTGCGGCCACGCTGTAATTCCTCGCGAAGGAAGGCTGCCTCGTCAGACTCATTGTCAATAGACTGAATGGGCTCTGAGTCGTCTGGGTGTAGGAAATGACGAGCGGTGTCAGAGTACTGGGGTACTACCACAGGTTCTTTCAGAGTGTAGTCACATCTGGCTTGTTGTTCGTTCATCTGAGGGGACTACATTCAATTCAAGTTGGTAAGTACTGTGTATGCTTACCTATACTGAAGAATCAAAAGGAGAAACGTAGTGGTACGACACTCGAGGAGAGGGAGTTTATGATAAGCGTGCACATGGCCACGTGGTATGCCGATTTAAATCTGTCAATGTCATGACCCGAATTCAATTTAACACCAAACACTATTCAAGTGTTGGCAGCTCTTTCCCCTGCTATCCATCATGACAATCTAGCACCATATAGTCGTCTTCAACTTAGCAGTACTTCCTTCCCTGAGTCCTGGACCCAGTTTGGACCCACTGGCAGTTCCAACTTCCAACACGAAAAGAACCTAGCTCCTTTGGACAATCCACCGACATGAGAGTTTATCTCGCTATAGTATATCACAGGTGATAAGCTATTAATGTTGATTTGAGAGTATACAGCACCTCCCAAGTTCAAAGTCGCGTTGATGTACTTTCTCTTTCGAGCGACTTTCAGGACTAGAATGACTGCGTTTGTGTAAGTGCGCTCCTTTAATCTGATACCTTCCTTTTCTTCAGTCCTTGATTAATTGATTCTTAAATCCAGAAGCCGGGTGCTCCGGTCAATCCAGTTCCTTCTTGTCCAATTCCACGGTTATCCATGTCTTTTGAATCCTGCATCCGCTGCCCCTTTGCATAGTCTGGATTTACTGAATATACCACGTAAATCTTATATTTTTTCCGTCTGTCAGTTTGCTCAATAAATTCCGTTCACGCCAGAAGTCTCATCTTCGAGTTCACGGTCAGCCTCACTCATCTTTGGATGGATCCTCCTTACTCTCCTCTGCATATTCACGATCCAAGTTTCGTCCTAGTCCGTCCTCGTTGGATGAAACTAACGCTGCGATGTGATCCTCATATACCCACCTTCAGGACTGTCTACTTCGTACGAGCAAGTACTCCTGCTAGAGGGACCTTCCGTGGAACAGTGCCCATGAACAAGGTTTGTCAAAAGGAGCTCGTATGCATCCTTATTGGGGTTCTAGATGGTCATCCATTGTTACGCATATCATATCTGCTGTACTACCCCCGATGCCTTACAGTACCCCATTATCAAAAGACTTTCTATTGCACCAACTTCCTGGGTTTATAATCTAGCCTAGCGTCCAAGGTAGAATCCATCAATGACCATCTCTAGTCCTTCGTCACTGAAGGCGAGAAGAGGGATTAGCGTGCCATGTGATCCCCAAGGACGGGAGTAGGGTAAAAATGCAAAGAACGCCAGGCGACTGACTACCTTGACGCGTTCATGAAGATGCCAACGAGAGCGCACCATGTCAATCACCGTGGTCAGATAATCCAAATCCACCGAGTATGGACAAAGATAGAGCTTTTCTAATCGTGGTAGCAAGATCACAGAGTTTTCGGTCTCAGGATGTAGAGTGAGGGTAGTAGAGACAGGTTGAAGATTATCCTTGCATTCGACATGAAGAGTGGTCAAATTTTGTAGTGAAAATAGGGAGAGGAGTGGAAGCATCGCGACTGGATCCCGCAATAGACAGTCGATTTTCAATTTCGTTGGGAAGCAATGTGATCTCGAAAGGAGATTGTTGAAGGACGAGAGAAAATGTTCGGAATCAAAGGATAGGATTGTGACTTCATCCAGAGATGGTACAGTGAGAATGTCCATAAAAGTGGTGCGACCACCACCCGAGTAGGCGAAGACCGTCAGCGTGCGTAGCTTGGACATACAGAGCGGATCAGAAGGTACGCCTGTCAGCTCCCTTGATCGAAGTGTGTATGTTTCGAGATTGACACACTGACGGAGGATTTGATACTCTTGATCCACTGTTAGTGGGCTACAGCCAAGTTCCCGAAGCTGAGACCAAGGTAGAGCCAATAACTCGGAATCACTGATGTCACCGATCTTGAGTTTTTGAAGTGACGGTGCTCCTTCTAGCCAGTCCAGGGGGACTTGATAGCCGCAGATTACTTCGGTGAGCATAGGAATACGACCCTTGAGCTGATTGAGCAGTGGATGCTGAAAATATGGTATATTTAAAGTGATGGCATACCAACGATGCGAAGCTGCAAGGATAGTGCCAAATGAAACGAATTTCTCTTCATCATAGGACGAAGATAATGTGATCCTCAGAGGTGAGTTTCCCGAAAGGGACAAAATCTCCTCAATAACCGGAACCACACTCGTCCGCTCTAAATCTATGCTAGACCAAAGAAATGGGGAAGATAGCAGAATGCTTCTCCAGTAGCTGCAGACGCGTCCGAGTTGCCATATACCTTCTTTGACATTGGTTTTAACAACAGGGTAAGCCAAGTGAAATATTTTCACCCAAAGCTCTGGAGGCAAGGAAACGCGCGACAAAATGGCTGCGTGATCATCAACAAATTGTTGCAGCGCGTCTCGCTTTGCTCGCAGATCACCGAGCATGGCCTGAAGTGTTGCAATATCCTTGTTAACTGAGGAAAGCATGTCGCGGCCACGCTGTAATTCTTCGCGAAGGAAGGCTGCCTCGTCAGACTCATCGTCAATAGATCGAATGGGCTCCGAGTTGCCCGGGCGTAGGAAATGACGAGTGGTGTCAGAGTACTGGGGTACTGCCACAGGTTCTTCCGGATTGTGGCCACATCTGGCACATCGCAAATTTTGTTGTTCATTCATCAGTCTGGCTATATTGAGTTCTGGTCTGCGCGTACATGCGGGTCTTACCTACCTATGAGGAATCGAGGTGTAAGGAGAAACGTCTGCAGTACTAGAGGTACGACACTCGAGGCGAGGACTGCTCGTGGCTCATGCGACAGTTCTGTGTGTACACGTGATATCAACGTTACACCTCTGACGAGAGCGATCGTTGATCATCTTCTTTTATTCAAGCAACAAGAAACTCTGCTTAAACTCGTAGTCCTTCAAAAAATTTCAAGTCTCACCAAAAGTCAAAAATTTGAAAAAAAAACCGCATCATATGTAACTCGTGACGCCGGCAAGCGGCAAGACCCGCTACTCACGACCAGTCATTCCGGGTTTTCAACTAAAACACGAAATCGTTGCAGCCGGCGGTGCGCTATCCACAATGGCAGAAGGGTGATTGGATGGTCCTTCACACGGTGGGATGTTCACTGTAGACATTTGGGATTGTTCATAAACACGATCTGTATGTAACAAAGGTGGGTTCTCTGTATGATGCATATACTCCATTGAATGGTCAATTTCGTCCCCATCAGACATGACGATGTCTTCGTCAATTGGGGATTGCGCAGCTCTCTGTAGGTCCTTCGTCACTGAAAGCAGTGAGAGTACATCAGAAAGATTGAAACGACTCACTTAGAGCTTGTAGTTGACAGGAGTTTACCCAATCGGCCCCAAGGACCGGCATAGTGATCTGGTCAGAAAAAATAAAAGATACGTACGTAGAGAATACCGACCCAGCAGCGTCTTGTCTGCTGACAAGGACTGGCTCATTGAGATGGAATGGGTCTGAGCTAATGCTGACAGGAATTTGGGGATCCACAGAAACATAGGTGAGTACGCCGTTGAGCCGTGCCTGCTGAATGGCGTCCATGACACTGTGCGTTGTGAGAGTGAGAGCGAAGGAATGGAAATTTGGGTTGCAGAGGAGAGGTCGGGGATCAAGGAGATCGGCATGAGAAAGGAGATCGGTTGCAAGCCATATATCATATTAACAATATTATTCTATGTGATCATCAGACAACGACTCACACGGACCGAAATCTCTTCCCTCAGCCAAAACCGAAATTTAGGGCGCTCTAACTAACCCACTACTAAGGTAGCGGGAATTATCATGATGATGGTTTTTGCAAAGTGTAGTCCCATTCCGGGATTCATTCGTTACAGATTTTGACAAGTGGAAGGATAGGATAGGATAGGATAGGAAGAAACGCGACACAAGGTCCCACCAAGGTCCGGACGTTCAACTGCACGTACTGCGGACGTCTGATGCCAAGAAAGTTGTCAACCAGTCGGTTTGACCTTTGTCGCCCTCTTGACACCAGACGCGATCTGTATACCAGCGGAATGTACTATGTAGTTCTACGTTGCGAAACTTTGCGTAGGATCATGTGACGTCGACCAACCTCAGTCTGAACTCCGACGCATTTCAAGAGCCTTGCAATTCAGCAAGTTGATGTGTCTGGGAAGTGGCAACACTTAATTGGGTGCAGCGTCTCCAGCTTCTTTCCTGCAGATTCCGAGTCTGAGTGTTGCTAGAGTAAGTGGTATGGGGATGCTCGTGCGGAACCGTGGAACTGAGGCACCTGAACCGTTGTCACCATCGTGCGCAGGCTACAGCTGCGTTATTTGGGCTGCTGACTGGCCTTAAGCTCAGGCACAACATAGACCCTCCCTTTCGCCCTTTGGAACTCGAAATCTAACCATTTCTGGCTTTTCACGCCATGCAAGGATCTGGGGTGTAAAAAGTGAGTTCTACGACCGTTTTTTCCGGCAAGGTAGGATCAGCTCATTCCCTTCTCTGTCTTCACTCACTTGTACAAAGGTCTCACCTCTTGACGACGTCTGGTTACTTGAAGTCTATTGCACGAGATAACGCGGCGGGTACCTGCCCCTCGTTCTTGATTCAGCAGATCATCTTACCTATGAAATATCAGACGAAGAAAACGGGCGACACATCTAGCAGCACTAGTCCCAATTCAAACTCAAACTCAAACTCTCACACAATGCTCTCTCACACTGCTTTGTAAAGCCTAATGAGAAGACACAATATTTGGAAAGAATGCGATTCGCTGAATAATCAGCTGAGAAATTTGCAATCCATCCATATGCCTTCTGTACACGTACAACGCTAATCGGAATCCAATCCCACCACGTCTCTTCTCTTTCTCTACGATGACATTCATGCCCCCCAAAGCGACCCTGCGACCCACCCCCTTCAAAGTATCGATTCCAGATGCGGCGCTTGAGGAGATGAAACTACTCATCAAGGCTTCAAAGATTGCACCAGAGACGTATGAATCTTCTTTCAGCGATCGTAAATATGGTGTGACTAGAGAGTGGATGATCACTGCTAAGGAACAGTGGGAACACCATTTCGATTGGTATGCTTCATCACCGATCTGCAGGTCTATCCTGACGGTTTACTAGGCGCAAAACTGAAGAACGCATCAACTCTTTCCCGCATTATACTGTACCCATCGTGGACGATGATGGCAAAACCTATACTGTGCACTTCATTGCTCTCTTCTCTGAAAAGCCGGATGCAATTCCACTAGTCATGCTACATGGATGGCCCGGTTTGTCTCATGTCTATTTGTGCTAATTGATGTGCTTAGGAGTTTGACAGGTAGCTTCCTCGAGTTCCTTCCCATCCTCGATCATTATCGTAAAACATATCAAGGTTCGAATTTGCCTTATCATCTCCTTGTGCCTTCCCTTCCGGGGTACACATTCTCCTCTCCACCTCCGCTTGATAAAGACTTTCGGCTGGAAGATATCGCGCGAATAATCGACAAACTCGCAGTAGGGCTTGGCTTTGGGGATGGGTATGTCGTACAAGGCGGCGACATAGGGAGTAAAATTTCGAGATTCTTGGATGTTCAGCCCAGTTGTAAAGGTGTGCTTTTAACATTCCTCGAACGGGTAACTCAATAGCTCTCTCCAGCCATTCATCGTGAGCCATGCGTTATTGCCAGAACCGAGAGTATACATAACATTCCGCAGTCAACTTTGACATCACGCTTGAGCCGGCGAGTGCATCCAAATCTTACAGCGCTTCAGAAACACAAGGTCTGGTCCGCGCCGACGGATTCGTTAAAGTGGGTATCGGTTATGCTATGGAGCACGCCACGCGTCCTAGTACTATCGGCTTCGTCTTGGCAAGTAGTCCTATTGCTTTATTGGGATGGTTTGTGTCCGTGTCTTCCCTTCTTTGCTCCTTAGACACCACAGGATTGGAGAAAAGTTTCTTGATTGGACCGACGTTGACCCCTTGCTCGAGACTATCCTCGAATCGGTCTCTCTTTATTGGTTGACGGAGACGTTTCCCCGTTCGATCTATCCCTACCGCCAGGTGTGTGTGCTGCTTTGTTCGTTTGATTGCATATTCCATCGCTCATTCTCATGCAGCTCTTTCTATCAACCACTCCCGGTGTTGCTGAAAACGAAGAGTATATCAATAAGCCGCTGGGATTCTCTTGGTTTCCGAAAGAACTTACACCAGCGCCTAAAGAGTGGATTGCTGCGACCGGAAATTTGGTGTTTTTCAGGCAGCATACCGAGGTACGACTGTTTCGTGCTTTGGTCCCTCAGCTGATAATAGTAGGGTGGACATTTCGCTGCTTTGGAAAAGCCGGAGGTTCTTCGTAAGGATGTAGAAGACTTTATTGCGCAGGTTTGGGACGGAGCGAGGAAGTAAACTTTCAACCGATCGTGTTTATAACTTCAATATAAGGATTCACATATCTTGGGCATCATGTGTCCATATTGTTCAGCTGCAAAAAGGACAACTATTCGGATATTGAGGACTTTTTCCTTGCAGCTGATGTTCGAGTCTGGTTGCCGACATTTTGTTTTTCTTCAATCCTTCACATCAAAAAACTTCAATTCTTCACGCCACTGTTCAACTTGCGTAGTCCACCAATCAATATTAATACTATCTCATGCAGTTTGTTGCTCGATTCATTTCACTTCAGCGGCCAGATCCCCGCAACCGTTTCTTATCACCATTTCCGAGTGAATATTCATGCGTTTTCCAGTTCCAATGAGCGAATTCTTCAAATTTTAATTTACCTCCAGAGTCTTGCCAGCCTGGAGAGATCTTGAGAGAGTCCGGCATTGTTTGAGCTCGTGACCAGCAACTTTCTGCAGCGCCTTCCAACGAGCTATGCCACGTATCCGGACCATTCTTCTCCCAGCCAGCACGCTCGCCTTCGGATGTTCTTACCAAATACTTTTCTGCAAAGCCTGGTGTCTCTTTCTCGTCTCCACCGCCAAAGTCTCTGTCCTGCACCACAGCAATCCGCAAACTGTCCGTAATTCGAAATTCCTTCACAAATCCGAGCCCTTGAACCAAGATGCTCCACTGCAGCAGTGGTGGAATATCCGTACCCCCAGTGCAAGAAGCCGCCCTGCACTAATGCGAGTAGAAACATATCGTTCGTCATATTCGGGTTCTCCTTCAAGCTCCGTTTTCATCCCCGGAACGTCTCAAAGAGGCTCAATCGAAAAGCTTCCCATCCAATATTTGTTCACGTATCTCCACCACACATCCATACTCTGCAGCTATCTTGAATGTGGCGTGCCAAACAGAATCGAATGGCGCTGCGGACTTTGGTCCTGGCAACTCAACTCCGCCGAGCCGGAAGTTCCAAACAAACTGCAAAAGTGCATCGCGGCTAGTTTGATCTGAAGGTTTTCTTTTGACGGAATCGATAGAAGAGCGTCGAGAAGAGATTTTGGATTGGATTCGATCGTTTCTGGTGAAGCTGGCTCGGCTGTTATCGCAAGAGACTTGATCCAATCGCTGTCGGCGGGCTGCGGGATATCTGAAATGTTGAAAGGGCTAGTCATAAATAAACGAAGAAGAGATCGTTCCCGTCTCCAGGCTGTAAGTCACAACGCTTCTGTTGACAGATGATTGATGAAAGAATAGCAGCCTGTGGCTCATTCCGTGAACTATTTCAAACACAGACGCACCATATTCCCGTTTCCGGGCTGTACAACACTTGTTGACAGATGATCATGAAAAAATAGCAGCCTGAGTTGTGGTGGTCTCGATGCGGCTCTATTCACGCAATAGCAAGCAAGAGATCGTTCGGCTGTACAATGCTTCTGTTGACAGATCATCGAAGAAATAGCAGTCGGTGATGCCGATGCGGTTTATTCCCGGGCCCTGGACTATTTTAAACACAAATGCACAATAGCAAGCAAGAGATCGTTCCCGTCTCCAGGCTGTACAATGCTTCTGTTGACAGATGATCGATGAAGAAATAGTTGGTAGTCTCGATGCGGTTCATTCCCTGGGCTATTCACACAATAGCAAGCAAGAGATTATTCCCATCTCCAGGCTGTACAACACTTATGTTGACAGATGATCGATGAAAAGACAGCAGTCGGCAGTGCCGGTGCGGCTCATTCCCTGAACGACTTCTTGCGAACACAAACGCACAATAGCAACCAAGAGATTATTGTTCTCGTCCGCAATGCTTCTCTGTTGACAGATGATCGATGAAAAAAAGATAGTTGGCAATCCCGATGCACGACTTGCAAACACCTTGGGCGGTACTAGTTATTATGATCGTCTCACAGCCTCAATTCGCTATGATCCATGGTGCCTGGCAGATCATTCGAATATGGACTCTTCTTCTCAAACCTCCCTGATATCGGACACAGATCACTCTTCCTTCCGCTCTCGTCCAAGGTTCTTTCTTTCTCGAATGGGAAACTCCACTGTTCATCATCTGACGGGGCGATTCAAACAACCAGTGAACGAGATATCCCTCGATGGAAGATGGTCGTCAGGTAACTTGATTATGTTGGCCAAACGATACTGTTGGGCCTTGAACCTGGAAGTATATAAAGCGCTGCTGGTAGAGGATCTTTTGTCAAGAGCCAGCAGCTGGTCTGTTGTTTCTAACTTTCTCGACTTCAAAATGCGATTTACCCACTTGCTACCCATCTTGCTTTCCTTAAGCTTGGCCAGCTCCATGCCAGTCGCATATCCTGCCAGACCTCCTAATCCTGTGAGTTTGGTTGATAAAATGAGCGAGACTGACCTTCAGGACAGAATTCTCCTTCTACGTTGAACAAAGCGGTCAACGTTGACCATGGTGCGGCCAACCAACTGACGAACCACACCGCCCAGACAAATGGGACAAGTGACGGCAATGGTCCAGAGCCCGCGACGCATTCCGGCGGTGCAGTCCACTCGCCTATCGGGAACATGTCGGATACTGTACCTGGACCTGTTATCCCTCCTCCGAACGGTGGGAGCTCATCGACAAATCTTACGGCTGCAAACTCGACGGAAACATTGCCGCCGCAAAAGGGGCAAAAAAAGGGCAAGGGCAGGAGCAGGAGATGAGGATGAAGGGCTGAAGATTGGACTGCTATAAGAATTCTTGAGTCAGTACGTGATCATATGTAACCTAAGATCTAAGTATAACATAGTATATGCCCGTCTATGCCATTGGCTATCCAACAGTTTCCGCTGCTCTTGCCCACTCAGCTTCCTTTTGGTATCTACACTCACCCTATCTCTGAACGGTCTCGTCCCACTGTTTTTGACACAGGACTCGATCAAAACGCCGTTCCATCCTTTTCTGCGGAGACTAGGAAGACTTAGGCTTATATCACCCACACATTATCCAGGCATACAATGAAATTGTGCATCTGTGTGCTTATACGCTGACCGGACCTGATATACGATCCAAGTTTCGTCTTATTCCGTCCTCGTTGGACGAAACTAACGCTGTGATGTGATCCTCGTATACTTACCCACCTTCAGGACTGTCTGCTTCGAATGGGCAAGTACTCCTGCTGGAGGGACCTCCCGCGGAACAGTGTCAACGAACAAGGTTTGTGTGGAGAGAAGCCACCGCGCCTCTATTCCGCTGTCAAAAGGAGCCCGTATGCATCTCAAGCTGTCGCATTATCATTGAGGGTTCTAGACGGTCATCGATTCATCTATTGCTACGACTTGTCCCTGAAACCACATCGTATCGTAAGACTTACCTCTGCTGTATTACCCTCATACCCTACTTCGTCCTTGGTGATACTTGACACACTTTATATCATTACAAGTACTATCAAAGGACTTTCTGGGTTTATAGTCTAATAGAAAGTTTTCGCTTTTTCAAGATAGAATCTATCAATGACCATCTCTAGTCCTTCCTCACTGAAAGCGAGAAGAGGAATTAGCGCACCACGCAAATTTTGGAAATGGTTGGTGGATATAAATGCAAAGAATGCAAGGCGACTGGCTACCTCGACACGGAGATGCCAACGAGAGCGCACCATGTCAATCACCGTGGTCGAATCATCCAAATTCACCGAGGATGGATGAAGATGGAGCTTTTCTAGTCGTGGTAGCAAGATCGCAAAGTTTTTGGTCTCAGGGTGTAGAGTGAGGGTAGTAGAGACAAGTTGAAGATTATCATTGCAGTTGACATGAAGAGTGGTCAAATTTTGTAATGAAAATAGGGAGAAGAGTGGAAGCATTGAATCCCCGAATAGATGGTTGATTTCCAATTTCGTTGGGAAGCAATGTGATCTCGAAAGGAGATTGTTGAAGGACGAGAGAAAATGTTCGGTAACAGAACCAAAGGATCGGACTGTGACTTCATCCAGAGATGGTAGAGTGAGAATGTCCATCAAGGTGGTGCAATCACCCCAGAGGAAGACCGTTAGCGTGCGTAGCTTGGACATACAGAGCAGATCAGAAGGTACGGGACCTGTCGGCTCCGTTGATCGAAGTGTGTATGTTTCGAGATTGGCACACTGACGGAGGATTTGATACTCTTGATCCACGCAACAGTTAAGTTCCCGAAGTTGAGACCAAGGTAGAACCAGCGACTCGGAATCTCTGATGTTACCGATCTCTAGTTTTTGAAGCGATGGTGCTCCTTCTAGCCAGTCCAGGGGGATTCCATCGCTGCAGAGTACCTCAGTGAGCATAGGAATACGACCCTTGAGCTGATCGAGCAGTGGTACCAGTGGATGAGAGTATGGTATATCCAAAGTGATGGCATACCAACGATGCGAAGCTGCAAGGATAGTGCCAAATGAAATGAAATTCGCTGCATCAGAGGACAGAGATAATGTGATCCTCAGAGGTGAGTTTCCCGAAAGGGACAAAATCTCCTGAATAACCGGAACCACACCTCTCCGCTCTAAATTTATGGTAGACCAAAGAGATGGAGAAGATAGCAGAATGCTTCTCCAGTAGCTGCAGACGCGTCCGAGTTGCCATATACCTTTTTTTACATAGGTATCAACAACAGGGTAAGCCAAGTGAAATATTTTCACCAAAAGCTCTGGAGGCAAGCAAACACGCGACAAAATGGCTGCGTGATCATCAACAAATTGTTGCAGCGAGTCTCGCTTTGCTTGCAGATCACCGAGCATGGCCTGAAATGTTGCAATATCCTTGTTAACTGAGGAAAGCATGTTGCGGCCACGCTGCAATTCTTCGCGAAGGAAGGCTGCCTCTTCAGACTCATCATCTATAGATCGAATGGGTTCTGAGTTGTCTGGGCGTAGGAAATGACGAGCGGTGTCAGAGTACTGTGGTACCCTCACAGGTTCTTCCGGAGGGTAGCCACATCTGGCACATGGCAAGTTTGGTTGTTCGTCCATGGGGGAATGTTGTCGAGTGATGATAGGTGACGAAGGGCTGAAGCTTAAGCACTAAGGTTGGACTGCAGGAATGAGTTCTCGAGTCAGCACGTGATCATATGTAATCTAAGATTAGTATTAAGTATATGCTCGTCTATGCCATTGGCTATCCAACAGTTTTCACTGCCCTTGCCCACTCAGATTCCTTTTGGAATCTACACCCACCCTATCTCTGAACGGTCTAGTCCCACTGCTTTTGACACGGGACTCGATCAAAGAGACTGTTTCCAATCAAAACGCCGTTGCATCGTCTGCGGGAGGACTGTAGGCTTGAATCGCGCACACATCATCCCACAAGTAGAAAATAAAACCGTGCGTCTGTATGCTTATACGCCAACCGGACCTGGTCTCAATGGCATTGGCAGTGGGACGATCTCCGTCAACGCAGCTACATCCCAGCCGTAGCAAAATCTGTAACGAACGAATCACGGAATGGTATCACACTTTGTAAAAACCATCACAGTGATTTCGACAGCCACCGGTTTTATATCCGCTTCATTCAAAACGTAATCACCGCTTCCTATCGTGCTGCTCTTGCTCACACTCACTCCATTCCAGATAGGTCGATTCGTGTTCATCAACTTCAGTAGGGACTTTTACAACGAGATGTTCCATGGAAAAGTCGTTCTTCTCGATCCTCAGAACGAGCGTTCGCCCTTTACTCTTGTCTTTCTTATTCACGAGATGCGCGTTCGTGGTCGCTGGCCCTTTCTTGTAGATCGCCTAATCTCTGACCAACCTGAATGGCCTGATTGGCTATCTCCTTTCGTCAATGCCAAAGGTGTTTTGGAGGATGGTCCGACCGGGACTGCCCCCTCAGGAGCTCCTCCCTCTGTAAACCAAGCACGAGCAAGTTCTACTGTACCAGATGGGTCATCTGACAATTCAGTCGCAAGAGAGAAGTCTATCCCTGGAAAGATTCGCCTCGCAGCACCCGACAGTAACACCTGGGACGAGATTCTCAAGTTCACCCGAACGTCTCCATCTTGGAAGGCTTGCATCATCGAAGGAGAGTCCTGGAAAGGTACCGCTGAAGAAAACATTGCAAAGTACAAAAGGGTCACGGAGATCGGAGATGACTTGGAGACTGGCGCCGAGTCAGGTGCAAGCGTCCTTTTTGATCTGTAACGTCGTTTCGAGAGACTGAATCCCTCAATTCGTACGGTACCTACGGTGTATCTGCAAGAGAATTTGCATCGTCGAAGGAGAATCTTACCGCTGAAGAAAACATTGGAACGCCGAGTTTCTTTTCGATCTCCAAATTTCCATTCCAGAAACTAAATCCCTCAATTCCTACGCTACCTACCTACCTACTACTCTAAAACGTGTATATATGCAATGAAACATAAATATAAATGTAAAAAAAAAATCAAAAAAAAAGAGCAACCGCAACCGCAACCAAT
>QLOY01007104.1:0-11487 GCA_003313965.1 Megacollybia marginata
GCATCCTTTGCCTGCTGGTGCAGCTTTACTGCTTGAAGGAGAGATTCTTCAGCTTCATCCAGTTGATCTAGACGCATGTAAAGCTCTCCAAGTGTTAACCTGTCTGTCCCTTCTCCTCCCACATTTTTTGCCTGCTGACGCAGCTTTACTGCTTCAAGGAGAGATTCCTCAGCTTCACCCAGCCTGTCTAGATGCATGTAAAGCTCTCCAAGTCTTAACCTGTCTGCCCCTTCACCTGATTTATCCTTTGCTTGCTGGTCCAGCTTTACTGCTTGAAGGAGAGACTCCTCAGTTTCATTCAATTGATTCAGATGCCTGTAAATCTCCCCAAGCTGAAAATAACACCTTGCCTTATGTTGGTCTGATAGGAAGACTTTCTCTAGTACTTGAACAATTGCATACTCAGATGGACCACCTAGGTATGTCATCCACTGAGAGTGTGAGCAGACTGCCCCTGCTAAATTTGCACATGTTGCCAGCTTGGTGTGGGACAATGCATAGATCAGGATGCATTCAATGTTCCCAAGTTCTGGTCTTACAATATCATGATGACTAGGCTGATAAGCATCATGGTTAGATATGAACTCAATGTAGAAGCCCACAAGCCTAGCTGCAGACTCATAGGGAAGAAATTCATCAAGCTTAGTAAATGCAAAGTGCCTAATAGGATTAAGCAGTTTGAATTGGCACTCCTCATCAATATTGGCCAAAGAGGTTTGAACAAGCTTCTGCAAAGAATCATGCAGGATATCAGAGTTATTGGGAAACATGGTCTCAGAAAGATCTGAGAGAATATCAGAGTCTTTAGCTAAGCCTCCAGGGTGAAGGGAGAGGACTGCCAATGCAAGACATGCAAATGGGGTATTTTTCAGTCGAGGACTTTCCAGAGATAGAGTTATAGAGGTATCCAGATCCATAAGACGACTCCTTTCTCCATCACTTCTGCTGGCAACAGCAGTACTCCTTTGCCACCGGGACCAGACCCCTTTGGTAGTTTCCTCCTTCCCATTTGCCAAACTGCCAAGCAATGTCAGAACAAGAGGTATACCACTGGCTGCAGTCACAAGTTCCTTTGCATACTTATCATCCTCTAAACAGTGTGAATGTTGCTGAAACACTGCAAAGGCATCAGGAAAAGAGAGTGGAGGTAGTGAGTCTGCTATTGCCTCAGACCATATTACTCCATGTGGAAGAGTAGATCCACGCATTGTGACTATGACTGAAAGGTTGGGCTGCTGAGCAAGGTCTGAGAGAGCTGATTCAACCTGGACCCGGGATGCTGGTGGATCCCAAACAGTCTCAAAATTATCAAGGCATAGAACCGCATCTCCATGTGCTGAAATGAGGTCTGAGAGGGTATCCAGAATACTCTCTCGAAGATGTGTGTTATTCTGTTCTTGTGAGATTCCAAGCATATCAGCAAGACTAATATAGAAGGCTTGAACTGTGATTGATGTTTCACAATTCAGGAAATACTGCTGCAATCCAAATTTCTGTTTCACTTCATCATCATGCAGAGCAGCAAGAGCCAGATTGGTTTTTCCAATACCACCAGTGCCATGTATAATGCATGGTTCATGGCTCAGAATTGATCTGACAACTGCCTGCTTCTCTTTGTCACGACCTACTAGCAAGACTGGCTTTGGAGGTAGCCTTTTAGGTTGGGATGTGATTCTGAACAACTGTTAGCTTATGCTTGAGCTATTTACTTAACACTCACTTGGGTGGATCCAGTGGGACAACACCAGCTAAAGAAGAGAATGTCATTATAACCAGTAACAGATTTAAATAGTTCACATACTGAGCTGTGATGTAGGAACTGTCCTTGCACCAGCATGTAGTGCATCTACTGCTGCTGACAGATTTCTTGTCACCTGCTCAAGGCCAAGATAATTGGATGTGTGTGCTTCAACATTTGCCAGCTTCTCCCAGTCAGAGAGTGATACTGACTGCATTCCCTGTTCAACATTGAACCGGAAATAAACATTGGAAGTATTGGTGAAGCGATGCATGATCTGTTCATGTTCCTTCTCACAATCAGTTGCTATTCCCTGAATAGCTTTGAGAACATGAGTGGGTATGAAGTTTCTCTGAAAGCATGATGGTTTTGGCAAAGCAATGGTATCTCCTTTGCCAGTGCCAATGCTGATAATACAGGAAAGATGGTGATTGGGAAAGACTTGCATTGTTAGGGATGGCAGACGTACGTATTACGGTACGGGCGTACAGAATGCGGCCGTAATCTGGTATGGGACAGGGTCTAGCGTAACGTATCGTGTTGCCAGGTACTTGCTACGGTACGCAGACGTATAGATACGGGCGTATACGCGTATTGTACGTGTATTACGCAACATATATGATGCTTTCTAGAGAACTGAGCATGCGACAACATTCTATTGCCTACTAGATGGTACCTAATCAATTAATCATTGTTTACAAGATCAATAACAGCCTTCCTTAGCATCCTAAGCCTTGCTTTCAGCACCATCAGCATCTTGATTGTTGCTGCCTGCAAACGAGCTCGACGAAGGCCGATCAAGTCTCGCCCACCTGAAAATACTCTTTCCACAGCGACGGCAGAGCCTAGATTTTCAAAGCTGCATTTCATCCGTAAAAAAAATACATACCTGGAATGCACAATACATTACGAGCCAGACGATAAAGATTAGGGAATTGCTCTCGTCTTGTATACCACCATAGAACGGGATCAACTTGGTTTAACAGCTCTGGCACAGATGTGATTCGGAAGTATTCTTGAATTTCATCCCGAATGGAGCTGCTTGCACGCCTCTTTTGGTAGCGGCTTGTGAAGTCAATATTCTCAGGTGAGTCTGGAACTGGACTCTGGGTCGATGTTGGCTCTTGGGTTGTCACAGTTGCCGTCAATGCATAAAAAGCATGATAATGATCCGAAAGAGAGTCTTTTGCAAACTCGAGGTTTGTTGTCAAGATAGCATCGTCCCGAAACTCCTCCTTCAGAGTCTCATATGAGATACGAGGATCTAGGACTGATGGCAAAAGGATAATCAGTCATAATGGTCAATGTGAGAAGAATGCATACACACGAGCAGCCCATAGATAGTATCTTGACTGGTCAAACTTGTGAAAATAATCACTAAGTTTACGATGAGCGGCAAGAAGTCCTTCTTTGAGCGTGTTGTCAGCTGCGGAGTTGGAAGGAAGTGTCGCAATGATGTCTTGAAGCTTCTCTTGAAGCCCAAGAAACACAGCATGGGTCGAGGAGAGCATGGAGCGCTTTGTGGTTGACATTTGAGTGGTTGCAGATCGGAAGACCTTCAACCAGTCTGCAACCTTTTCGATGGCACTCCACTCAACACTCGAGAGCCCTCCCAGGTCAAAATCGGGTTCAGATCGGTAGAAAGCAATGGCATCTTTGAAGTCAAGAGCTCGACCTTGAGCATTAAGTCAACATATAGATCACACTCCAAAAGTCAGACTCACGAAGCATCTGATGAGTTGACGACCATCTTGTCTTCACATCCAGGATAAGTATCAGTGCAGCCTTAGTCATAGCATTTGAAACAGCACGTTCCCAAATTTGGCGTCGTTGAGGGCTAGAGCGAACATGGCGGACAATTCTGCGAAGCTGGAGAGAGTGATTAGCTAAGTCATCATAACAGTGAAGAAGTTCGAACTTTGACAATGGCGTGCTTGATTGGATTGGTGAGATCATCTGCATCCTCTGTGTTAGACTCGTCTTCATCATCTTCTCCACATTCAATATCTTCGTCTCGACCCAGAGGTGTTGTTGTTGCCTCTTGGTAGTTACCCTTGTTGTCGGTCTCAGCCTTCTTGGCCTCTTCCTTTGTCAAGACACCGATAACTTCCAAAAGCTGAGAATGGAGTGAGGTTTTAGTTGAACACAGCAATATTCTGCATACCTTGAGTGCCGCCAGATGCACTGTATGAGGCATGCATCTCATGCGACCATCCTTGGCTGAAAACTCAATACCTTTTTCTTCACACCGGCGAGCAAAAGCTTCGACCATAGTGTCATTGTTGCTTGCATTATCCATGACAAACGCAATGATCTAAAAGTATAACCAGTACGCCAATAAGGAAGTGAAGTCTTACCCTTCCAATCAACCCATACATCGCTAATGTTTCCCATACGGCATCTGCCATGTTTTCGCCGGTATGCTGACCAATAAGCTCTCGAAAGTCAATCAGACACTCATCTGTCAAAGAGTGAGATGATGCAAAAGAAAGTATGTAGAATCTGAACCTAGCTTGCCATCATTCCCGATCCAATGAGCCACAATCGCCATGAATGCGTAACCATTGCTTGATGTCCACGCATCCAACGAAATTGCAAAATCAGAGGTATTCTCCTATATGAAAAGTGAGTTGAGTATACAGCAGTAGATATTACAAGACATGTACAGCGAACATTGTTTTCAAGGATTCAATCATCCTCTCACTCAGAGCCTCGACTGTGTTCTTGACAGCTCGACGATTCGGCATCTTGAGTGGTTTCCTGTGGACATACTCGAGAAGCTCACAAAACTCTGGCTCTTCTACTGCACTAAAAGGCTGGTCACAAGCTGCGCACCACTTTGCAACCAGTTCCTCGAAGTGTTTCTGATCCCAAGGGGCCTGAAGTAGTCAGTAAAGATTATGCACAGACAATGGGACTTCTACCTGAGCTGCTGCTGCCTGTTTTTCAAAGAGGGTCTTGATATTCTGATCGTGAGTCGCAAGTTTCTCAGTGTATTTTTTGAGTAACTCAGCCGTAAGCTCTTTCTTCCCTTGCGCTATTTGCAATTCCTCTGATGTTGGAGGCTCCGGGTATGCCTGAAGTACCTTGTAAAGTTTCTCATGGGCAGGCGCAACTTTACTGAGATGATTTTGTAATCCTGTTTACGGAAATTTAGCACCTCCCAGACGATGTAACTAATTTTACCAGTGATAGAGTTGTTCATTTTGGCCGTGATCTTCAAGATCTTGCGATTACCATGCCAGGACTTGTAATACTTTGTTCCTTCTTCTGTGTCACCATGCTCATCCTCGGAAACCTCTTCAAAGAAGTGGTAGATCGCATTACGCTTCCGCGGTGCACCTTTTGGCTTGGTACGTTCCTTCGAAGATGAAGCAACTGGTGCCGACTCAGCAGGCTGCTTGATAATAAATCACCAAAGAAATTAGAGAGGGACATACCAATGCGGATCGTTCAGAGTCTACATCTTCATCTGCAACCTTAGCCCTTTTCCGTGATATTTCCTTTTGTTTCCCCTTGTTCTTTTGTTTCCCTTACCCTTGCGCAAATTAGAAGCACGCTTCACCTTCTCAGGCACTGTTTGTGATGGAAGAGAGTCTGCGAGCTGAGATGACATAAGTAAGATATCAATTCAGATCCGACCGACTGACCTCTTGATTGTCAATCTCGATACCAGAGTCTGAGTCCTCTGACGAGCTTGCCAAACCCGACCCTGAAGAGGTGAATGCTAGATCCTCTGGGTCTGAATCGGCTCGCTGCCTCTGACGCTGTGGGTTCCGCTTTCGCTTTTTAACAGGCTCCTTGACTAGTTCCTCAGCGATCATCTCCTGGTATTGAGCTTCATCACGTGTGCGTGTACGTGCAGACTGGCGAGGTAGTGCAGTAGATGACTCGGATGAACCTTGGTCTATGGTCAGATAGGTGTATCATTATAATGATATATACCTTGTGCTGCTCCTCCACGAAATGTTACCTGAAGCTCCACATGCGAGAGAGGGCCTAATCCCAGATCTCCTATCATCTCATTCCATCCAATTCATCGACGGCAAGAACCCATTGTGACAAAGTAGACAGATGAATGAGCATCTGAGGGAACAAGTTGACGCACTTTGAGATGATTGTAGACTTGAGAAAATCTAGTAGTCTTAGTGACGACTATCCAAGCATGTCAGTCAATGGAACATGCACGTAAGGGCTTACTGATAGGTAGTGAACGTGATGCAGCACCCAGAATAAAGATTGTGAACAGTTTACTACTGTGGTTGACTCGTGTCACTTGTTGGAGACGACGCTGGGACATGAATGAGAAATGCGAACGATGACGGTGACGGCCAAGGAGTAGGATAGGAACCAAATGATATCGGAAAAAACCCGGAAAGATCGTACCTCCTTGGGGGTGGTTAGCCAGCGTTCAGAAAGATTCACTTCCGCCCACCCAACAACACGGTCATAGACCCTAGATAGATAGCAAAATAACCCAAAGTATATGCTAGGTCATGGGGAGATGGGTGTTGCGACAGATTGAGTTGATTACTGAAGTAATGAAACCCGATACAAAGGAAGAGAACTGGCGATAAGAAGAGAGAGATGTTGATTGACGCCCATGTTATAGCATGAGCTCCAATGGCTTCAGGGCACGATTTGAACAAGGTGCCACGCTCTGGAAATTTGTCAATAGGATAACAATAAACTGGGTTACTCACTAGGCAAATCCCTGCTAGGAGGCTGTTCTTCGAAGACGGTAAGATGAGACATCCTGAGATTGTGATACTATGATTTGATTTTCGCCTCTGATTTATAGTGGAATTACTGGTAACTGTGGCACTGCCCAAATTTCTATGTCAACCAATCCTCATGGTGCAAACCGAGTCTATTGCGTCAGAGGCAACCAATTTCAAATAATTGGAGCTGTAATGTTTCAGGAGATCGAGCAAAGATTGAATATTGAGCGGGCCCAATGGCAGTAAAAATAGTATGATCAATGTTGGATTGTGTGTTTCTAAGGATACATTGCGGCGGTTTCAAATAGAATGAGTACAGCAGGAGAGCAGGAATACGCAACCTCTCCCAGCACGACATGAACACAAGCGAGATAGACCACGTGGCATGCTGTGCCGAAATTGATCGACAGTGAGCGCTAGTGAGCTCTCGGATCAAATTTCAATATTCAATCACTGCCTCGGTCGTCAGCCAGTGGTTCCGCGGTTAACCCGCACGTATATACGCTATACGCTCATATCCTTACGCCCGTATTCTGGCCGTCCCGTACAAGTGGCGTAACGTACTGAGGTTGCCTTCAGCTCAATACGTTACGCAGACGTACCATATAATACAGGGCGTATAGGCGTATAAATACGGTACGTCTGCCATCCCTATGCATTGTTTCTTTAAGGAGGCACTGGATTGGATTGTTGAGTCCCATCCCACCATCAATGTAAATCTGAGATCCAATCTTCATGCCTTTGAAGAATGTTGGAGCTGCAGATGTGGCACGAGCTGCTTCCCAGATCATGCAATCTACACCTGGATCTTCTGAAGATGTGTAGGTTCTAAGGGGGACAGCAACACCTGCATTCAAATTCAGGCTGTTTCGAGTGCACACAAACCTACAATTAGAGTTACGAATGGGAGATTGAGGAAAATTAGATGGAACTTACACTTTGCATGCATCCAATCTATCATCCATTAACATTGCATTTGCATCTCCTAATTTGATCTGAATTATCTCCTTGATAGCCTGCTCCAACTTGGTTGCACTGAACCTTCCTTCACCTGTTGTCCATTTTGGCTGTGAAAACACCTCCTTGGAAAGCTTGGGATACATCTCTATGGCCTCATCTACTGACATGCGGAGACGACCAAGCATGAGAACAATGAGCCTAAAAATTGTGATTATCAAATGATTCTGAATCGGAGCGACTCACCCTCCAGTGCTGGTTCCAGCCATCATGGAGAAGGATTCACAAGGAAGAGGTGTATCAGAGAGCTTTTCCTTTATCTTAAGTCTGTGCATGATGTGTTTGAGGATAATGAGTGAAGACAGTCCTCGGATTCCGCCTCCATCTGTATTACAGTTGTTAGCCCTTGTGATAAGCCGGTCGAGTGCTATACCCACCTAATGACAACAGCTGAAGGCCTTTCTGTTCGTTCCGGTTGCTCGACATCGGGGAAAGGGGAATTGACAGTGGGGAAGCGAAGTAGGTGGCAGTCTCAGTTTGACTTGCGTCAAACACGTGGACGTCAGGCTGTCGAAACGTTCCTATGATTCTTCGCAGTTTGGATGTCAGGAGAAAGCCGAATCCAAGAATAAATCCGCGGAACGGGATGATATTGCTGCATAGAATGAGGTGTAACTCTTTGTCTGAAACTGAGAACTGAACTTCGGAATGTTGTGCTAGAATGTGACAGGCATCCGCGTTCACTTGAAGTCCAGGTCCGTTGGCAATTCCGTTTTTGTCGCGTGTAGCGCCGGTGTGCGGCCCGGATGCCATAGAACAAGCTAACTGCCCTTTTTTCCGATCTGTACCAGGATGCCGATGTAGGAGATTCTCCAACAAATGCGATGCAAATGAAACTTTATTCTGAGCAGAAAGTAAGCGACTCGAGAAAGAGCCATACAATAATCGGATGAGAGATGTCAATCACCGATCCGAACCCCAGTGATTGACAGATTCCAAAGCCAATCCTGCGTACGAGTCCTCCGAAAATGCTCGAGCCTGAGAAGTGAAGAGTAGTTCTGCTACGAGATCTGAACACGATCATCCCTATGAGATCGATGTTTACTGAATAAGGCATGCAATGTTTAATTGTCGATTATCCAACGATTATCGATTTGGGAGCGTCGTGTCTTGGAGAATCCATCCAGATGGCGTCATGCTGTTTGAGGCAACACGTCGATCGACATTATAGTCTTGAAATTGAAAACGGAACCTTGTGTATGGATCCAGACCACAGGCGGATTCGATATAGCAACACGGCAATGCTTACCTCACTATGCGGATTCAGCTCTCTTACTATTTCCTCTTTATCGATACGAATATCTACACTTCCATTTCGAGTCTCCTCACATGGTAGCAAGTACCGCTGAAGGCCGATCGCGAGAGGCGGGCCACAGGAGATGTGGAGGTGGAGTCATGCCTCTATCAGCCGTATTGACCAAGCTTTCGAGTTATATTTGAGCAGACCAGCGCTTCAGCGTTGCTTCAGTGACGTCGGACATCGGATCGACGGAAGCGAAACGGAGCATGACGTCACGGTGAGAATCTTCACGTGGCAAGTCAGAGTGCTTGGCGTTCATGGTACTCTGCCCATACTCTGCAGTTCACAGCCTCGATTCTCTGACATATACAGGCTGAGACGACCGTCTAATACCGAATACCCTAATGGACCGGTTACCAGTTCGTCCCAATTCCATCTCAGTCGCAAACACTGACAAAGGAACGCTAGGCTAGCCGCTCGTTGACGAGAGAATATTATTCCGCCCATGGCAAGCAATGACCATGAGTTGACACAAATGAATGGAGGACAGGCTGGGTTCTTGGCAGAGGTGCGCTCTAGCCCGTTACTCTTCAAACTAACCTGAAACGCAGACATCCACAATCCAAGATCTCATCTCCCTTGCATCTCCCAACTGAACCGTAACGTGCAAAGCAAAGCATAGCCACTTTCAATGTTCGTTCCTTGAATACCGCTCCCTTGTCGGAACAGGATGATATAACAAATCAAATGAATTCTCTAACTGAAGAAACAAAAACACTGAGCAATGATTAATGATATCCGAGACAGGATTAGGTGATTAGGTGAGGAGAATATGACGGGCCTGACGCCGGGTGAGGTTCAGATGCGGAGAGAGGGTACGTGGGCTGTTTTTTTCAGGGAGATTGCTTCATCCGAGCAAAATTCCTATACGCGTTACAGGAATACCAACACATCGAACAGGATCACAGAACTAAGTCGAGGGTACGTGTTGAGAGACAGTATCGTATCGGTTCGTGTCTTCCTTCCGTGGTGGACTCTTCTGACGTATGTAGTGAATCCCAATGCAACGCCGGAGGACGTCGAAGCCTTTGTCTGACTCGACAGTGGAGATACGCAGGTCTTTGCTCAGGCGGAGCTACACGCCTCTCCTCGTAGTCTTAGAGAACTCTAACTCGGAAACACTAGGTAAACTCAAGTCGGTATGAAAGCTCACAAACGGTATATCGTGAAGTCCAAGCACGACATGAAGATCTCAAGGCACTCGAACGCATGCTGACAGACAGAGCTGGTACAGCTCTTTAATGATGTAAGTACCAGCGCTAGGATTGTTCTTCCCATGACAATTATATTTAGATGTCAGCCGTCAAAACGACATTTTCGACAGTCTTGAAAAGACAACTGCAGATGTGGAGGTTAACACTAGAGCTGGGTAACCTTCCCTCCCTCCCTCTCTCTCCCTTCGTCGCTGACGTTGTGTACAGAGCAGATCTCACCCAAAAGCCCGTGATTCAGCAGTATCCGCAAGACGTAAATGATGGATCTGTTTTGGAATATTCGTTTTTGTGATTGTCGTCTTGGCCCTGGTTTTGGAACTCAAGTTTGGGTTGAATCATAAAAGCAGTTCGGGGAGTGGAGGGAATAGTACGACGTCGTATGGCATGTATATCATGGACGGTGAGTGTATTGACTAAATAGCGTTTTATATGATAAGACGGGTTTACATTCGGAACAGCCAAAGCCGGATGACGTCAGATCAATGATGGGATCGGTTCCGTCCTGCATGCAAATAATCCGATGCAGTCACCTTCCGATGCAGAGAACTTGAGCAGCACTTGATCATGCTAGTAACGGTAATGAAGTGAAGAGATTTCTGGTACTCAAATGCTCACCTGAACAATCAGTATCCCGAGGCTACACGATCCAAATAGATAGCTATTTACTAAATAAGCTTTAATAAGCTTTTAGGATGCAGGTGGGTGAGCGGGTATGGAGGAAGCTTATCGATTATCAATTCAGGAAGTGTCTTAGAGAATCCTGATGCACCCGCAATGCACCCGATGACTCTATGCTGTTTGAGGAATTGCATTGACACAAAGAGTAGTCAACTGTCTTGATATGAAAAACGAAGTTGGAGTACTGACCACAGTTCAAAAAAAAACTATCTTCGCAGCAATTACTTGGCAGAGATATCTGATTAATTGAGAAGTGTCAGCCAAGCTCAAGAACGAGTCGAAAAGACGCTCATGATGGGTTGGCAGGGTATCGATGAGACTGTATCAGCAAAGCACGGAATTGTGAGCGGACCGGACTGGAGAAGGTTGCAATGTCAGGGTCACTGGAGTGATCATACATCAAATCGGTTGCGCATGGTCAATTTGTGCTTTATAAGGACGGTGCATTTCAAGGTACAATTTCAGCACAAAAAAAAAACCAGGAGAGACAGAGCCCACCAAACAAGATGTCACAGTTGTGGTGTAGATGGCATCGGATTGGCTGGAAAACCGGGTTTGTGGGCGATACCGAGCGGTCAAAGAAGGGTGTCATGTCACATGTCACTTCCAAACTTGGACCCATAATCTGTTGCGAAGGCTCTGACCCTACTAGTGGTCTGTTCAGCTCGTTTTTGCTGATGGAATGACTTGTAGGCTTTCTCATATTTGATACACCTCTTCAAGCTTCAAGCTGTGATATTCTCAATGTCGTCCGATCAGCTGGTACTGTAGGATCTATGCATAGATCCCTGATAACTTTCCAGAGAGGTTTTGCATAGA
>QLOY01007116.1:0-108331 GCA_003313965.1 Megacollybia marginata
GAAGCCATGGTGAACCTACGGACTGTGAGGTTGATACAAAAATAATTAAATGGAAGATGGCTAAAACACCGCTGCATGCGGGAGCGATCACGTTACTAGTATTCCTCTTGCCCTGCACGGTGCGCCTTCCATGGCGCCGTTCTATAAAACCTTGTGGATGGTTGAAATAGTAGCCAGTCCTCTGATGCTCGTCCTTCCAAGCCAGATTCTTGCATTCCGGCAAGTTGAAAGGACGCAAGCCTACTACCTGTTCAGTTCCTCAAGTTTCACTTCCCGAGGTCCCGCCTTCACGGATGCATCACGCGACGTTATGTACGAACCAAAGCTACGGTCCGTTCACCTCTATCGCACAGTATAAGGAGCCTTCTGGCGGCCGCCTTGGATCAGCTGGTCTGGTGTTGTCGTAAAATCATCTGCCTTCTCAAGCTGGCAGTGATCAATAAATTCCAGGTCTGTCATCGTTTGATGTCTGACGGTTGTTTTCTGACGACTCTCTGACAATGACTAGATTATTTTGCGCTTTGATTGCTGCTGTAGTCTTGGGCGTCGGGGCCTCTCCATTCAAAAGGACTTCCAACGTGACTTTTAAATTGTCAAGGATTCCACATAGCATTGACATTAGAACTCTAGCCTCTTGAGGTCATACAGATCAGCTCGCCGGATAGTTCAGCCCGAGCAAACTTCATTCCATGGGGAGCCACAGCTACTAATTTCTGGGTAAAAGACAAGGTGCGTCTGCTAGGCCACATCGTAACTTTACCAATAACAATTCTGTAGTATGGCAAGTTCAGAGACATTCTACTCGGTTTTGACAACATTGTATGTTCCTCACTTAAAACACTGGTTGCGTTAAATTTCCTTTAGACGCTGTACCGGAGTGAGGCTGATGGCCATCCATATTTCGGGCCAGTCGTTGGCAGATACGCCAATCGAATCCGCAATGGCACGTTTACAATCCCAGTGTCTAAAGACGCGTCTGGCCCCGGAAAAAAATATCAGATTGTGACTAACGAAAACAATGGCAAGACTCTTTCATGTCACAAACTGTATACACCTGACAAATATATAAAGGCGCTGACACCCTTCATGGCGGGGAGATTGGTTACGATCATCGTCCTTGGACAATTCTTGCTAGGACGGCAAATTCTGTCAGTTTTGCGCTGATCGACCCAAATGGCTTTCAAGGCTTCCCGGGAACTGTTCATACCACGATAACCTATGTTCTGGAGAATAAGGCTACCTGGAAAATCAGTATGCATTCTGTCGCTACTGAGCTTACCCCGATCATGCTCAGTGGACACCACTACTGGAACCTTGAAGCATACCAAGAGACTCAAGACCTAGCAGGACACTTCGCACAATTCGGTGCCTCAAAGATCATCGCGACAGATGGTATACTCGTTCCAACTGGGCAGTTGACTGAAGTTGAGGGAACGCCGTTGGATTTTCGCAAGGCTAAATCCATTGGCATCTCAATTAACGCAACGGCTCCTTTCCAGTTTTGCGGTACTGGTAATGTTCAATCATTTCGTGAGGACTGGCCTAATATCAAGTACCAAGGTTGCGTCGGATTTGACAACTGTTGGATCTACGACAAAAACGATCGGAAGACACCGGTCTTTTCCATGTGGAGTACAAACTCTGGCATCAAGCAAGTTGTATTCGCTTGTAAATTTCTACTCAACCCTACAGAATGGACGTGACAACCGATCAGCCGGCTCTCCAAGTGAGTTTCAACAGTGTTATACGTGCTTGCCAATTGATACGTTGAGGTGTACACATGCAATGGGATTTTCAATGCTAGCTTGCCCATTCCCAGAAAAGCTGACCAAGGTGGACCGTCGACGGTTTACCAAGACCATACATGCGTTGTTATTGAGCAGGAATCCTACATCGACGCGATCAACAATCCCGAATTTGGTGTTGGCCAGATCTACGGACCGTCTAGACCATACGATTGGGAGTCTACTTATGTATTTTCGATTTTGTATTAGTGTAGAAAACAGTTAGTTACAGTGTACCAAATGTTTGCAAAAGTACTGTGCATTGCTACTACATGGGCCGTTTAAGGTCGCAAAGAACCTATAATGGATGAGTAAAGCAGCTTTTAATTTGTAAAACATAAATGGCAAAAAAGGGTCAGGGCATCCGAAGCGTATAGTAGGAAGCCAGGGATTTTATCCGCATGCAGCACAAGGCATCTTGGTCTGGTGCACAGCAAAAAACTCATCATTGAAAAAAAGCGGAAATGTGCTTACCATGTGGTGGTTCAGGTTGAAAAAAGTTGATGTCACATGGTGTGACAAGTCTGGCGCTGCGTACGTTGCGTGCCAATGACATAGCTGTTGGCATTTTGGTCTGTCAATGAATTTTCTGTTCACACCCAATCATCTTCAACTCCTTAACTCTGTCTACCCAAGCTCGTCTGCACTTCTGACTGCCGGTCCTGACTACAACCCAAATGCCCAAGAGCTCAGCCGACTGACTTACTACGCGTCTGTCTCTTTCCTCGTGTTGACTTATAGCTTCATGTTATTTCCAGCTCAAATCATCCTTCAAAGTTGACCAAGCTCGGTGGAGAGCTAGAAAAGAGAGTCAAGACAGAATGCAAGAAGGCCCGCGCTGGAAACATCAGAACACGAGCGTCAGTTTCTGCATCAGCTTGGCCGAGTTCTGAAATATTCTAGTTCCCTTTTGATCTCACTCGCTATAATTCGCTCCCTCGCAACTGAATGCCGCCATAATATTGCCCTCCTTTCTCCTTCGCTTATAGCCTCATTAGAAGCAACTCTATCATCCCTTCCTTCAGACCTGGAGGTTATCGCAAGAACTGCTGGTGTAGTAAGTTATCCATGCTCTTACTACTTACACTCACCTCCTCAGTTCAATGTCTGGACCACCTACACTGATGGTCATTTAATCGGAACAGACAGTAGCTTAACTAAAGATTACTTGTCTGTGCTTCGTTCTTTTGCAAATGCCAGTAGCGTCGAAGCGAAAGATCAAGAAGCCAGGAACAGGTACTCATCTCATGAAATCACTCTCTTTCAATCCATCTGAGCTTGCAATTAGGACTCGACTCATTGGATTTGCTGGTCTTACTGGTGCCCTAAACTCTGAAGCCCTCTACAATGACTCCTTCCAGTTTAAAATGCAGGTTTCTATCATCATGCGACCCATTCTGGCCAACATGCTGCAGACAGACATCAACATAATGGATGAGCAGTTTGTCGTTTTGAATATCCCCCTAATGTCAGCCTTAATACATGCACAGGTCTCAAGGTATCAAAGATGATTCAATATCACCTTACCTTGCCGAATTTCGTACCCGACCCGCTATCGAGCGACGAGCAGCATCTATACACATGCATATCGATGGAGAAAACGGCCCTTCAATGTCCGATGTTTCAAAGGCAGCTCTACGTGCCTTTTTCTCGCTACTGCAGCACGTAAATGGCTCACAATTGGGTCATGTAATGCACACATCATTTGACCATTTAGATGATTTGCAAGGATGGAGAAGGGTCGAACACTGTTGCTGGTTTGCCCAGAAGACCGCCGAATGGGCACAGTATCAGTATCGTTATGCTGTGCCTACATGGCTGGTCGAGCGCCTTCTTGAAGGCAAGGTCGATGCCTCTTCGACGCCTATGCATAAAGCACTCGCCGCAATGGTTACCACCGTTTTCAATTCTCCAACCCCTCTGATTAACCTGTCAACCTCTGATATTATGTCAAATCTAATCACTCTAATTGTTCGTCGAGTTTCAATTAATTCCGAGGATTCTCTCCTCCCAGAACTCGTAGAATGTATATCATCTTTGGGACGGCACGTTTATTATTCGGATCAGATACAAGACCTTACAGTTAGTCACGTCCCTTCTCAAAGAGAATCTCACGTACCTTTTAGGCCGAACTCATTTCTCGTTTGCTGGTCGTCGAAACTCAAGGAGTAGTCCCTCGGGGCAGACCCGAGTTCTTGCAGACCAGATCCCAAGCCCTTCGGGTATTAATCGCCAGTCTATTAGGATTGATCAACACCGCAAATAAAAATGAAGAGTCTAGTATACAGGCTGCCTCCCTGGCGATGCATAAGCGAGCCGGGTCTGTGTTTGCGAAAGGATCTTCCCTTTCCGTGGAAGGCAGCAAAGAAGCTGTCGATGATCATGCATCACGCAGAACTCGAGTTCCCACTGACATTTGGCAAGACTCTCTTAGCCTCCTGTGTGATGAGGACTTCGCCGTCAGAGCAGATTACGCTGAAGCTCTCATATTCTATCTCACTCGAGAAATGCCACGTCATGGTGAAACTGTCGATACTGATGGAACTAGACGAGCCAGGCGGTTGAGTACCTCTCAATACTCGATAAATACGAATGCCCTTCTACAATCTGGCGATCATGGGACCAAGTTCCTTAATGCCGTTCATGCTTATGTCTATATGCTGGCGACTGCACTGTCCCTAGGCGTGACCTCCAGTACATCCGGCTCAGCTTCACAATCGATGAATGGTGATGCACTACAAGTCAATATTTTTCCGGCTACTCCACAAGGGGACGAGGGTAATGATACGTCAATAGCAGATTCGTCAACTCAGGTTGCACCAAGCGAGAGACGTTCGTCCACACTCCAAGCGGTTCGCCCGAGGAAAACGTCTGTTGCAATTCGTTTACTAGAACGCATCCCCGCACGAGTATCAGGATCTGTGGCAGCTTCTCTATCCGACTATGTCTACATCCTTCACATTCTCATCAAGGTGCATGAAGAGTTACCCGTGCGAGGAGTGCTGAATGGTATCCCAATGCTACTGGTGCTTCAAAAAGCCGTCTATCCGGACGAAAAAGACGACGAGGATACCCTTTGTCGGCAGAATGTCATTAAAGTTGTTCTAGCAGAGGTATGGCTCTGCATCGGGAAAATATGGGACTGTCCCAATCTGATGCAGCTTGCTGAAAAAGTTCGTACAATGTAATGTCATCGTCACACACTGATACCTTAACAGGCTTTGGATTCAAAGCCAAAGTCGTTTGTTCTGCCGGATGTTCCGACATTGGACATCGGAATTCTTCCTCAGCGACGGCAGCCTGTTCCTATTCTATCACACGAATACACCACCAAGAATTGGTTAGGCGTCGATTCAGAGGTAGCTGCTGATTTTCTTGCTTCGTGTCAGAGTGTCCAGAGGGCTACCGGTCTGGATAAAGATGGTCTCCTGCGCCGGTTTTTATCTTCCTGGACAGCAGAGACTGCCTTAAAGGATTGTATGTACCCTTTTTAGCCTTCAATTCGTGCGACTGAAAAGCTATTTTAGCCACAGAAAAACCCATCTTCGATGCAACGGTACGGGGAGATAGAGTTTCTCCGTTGCTCAAAATTTCACCGGCACTTATGCATATTGAAAACCTATCGTTACAGAGTCTCGCTCGATCAACAAAAGGGGTGGGTGTCTCTGACTTGCGGGAAGCATTAGAAGGCCGAAGTAGCATTTCAAACCCTGCTCTGGCTCGACCATCCTCCATTTCTACCCTCGATCACACTTCTTCCATCACAAATGGCGATAGCAGACTCACCAAAACGCGATCTCGACCAAGATCGAGAAACCGGGCTGTGCCCGCTGGATCAGGAGAGGTCCGCGACGTCCTGAATAAGCTGGGCATCGGTAGGCAAAACGGTAGCCTTCTCAAAGCTTCATTTCCGGCTCTGCAAAAGGCCGACCAACGGTATGCGTCTCGTTAGAAGGCGGTGAAGTCCTGTTTTGAATTGTGGGTGGACACCATAGACTTTATAGTATCGCACTGTACATACTAATGTCATATCATTACTGCCTCGACTGATGAACCGAAACCGATCGTCTCGCCTCCTCATCCAGATTCGCCCAGTAGGCGAGCTCCCCTTGTGATTTTGGATGTGCTGCAGACTGAGCGCCTTTCTGCGAGCAGAATCAGTATCGTACTGTCACGGTAAAGTCGGGACTCACACTCAGACCGAGCAACAAATTTTCATAGATGGTCGAAAGTGTCGTAGCACTCGCAATCGGCTCTGAAGTTTGATTGGCATGACGCTGAATCAGTTTAACGAGCTCTTGCCGTAAGCGAAGTAGACTTGAAAGGTGAAATCAACGTAAAATCATATGGGTGAATATCTCAGCTTTACTTTGCGAAAATCATCGTCTCTTCTTCCTGACGTGTCAATGTCACGAATGAATTGAAGAGGACAACGTATTGTTTGCAGATCTGAGACGGTTAACGCGTTGGTTTGTCGTCAAGAAGTTCCCTTACTTTTAAAACCGCTGCCTGTGAGACACTCGAAGCGCGTCTGAGGTACCCACCCCCACCTTCAGCAAGACGTTTAAGTGCCTCGGTGTGTTCAGTCATTGCTTTTTGGAATACAGGCCACATGAGCATGCGTATCGTGTACAACGCAGAAGCTACAGGAGGACAATTTCTGTTCTCTATCTCCTCCACGACATCCTCAGTGAGACGTATCATAGTCAACAGGGGAATCACAGGAGGCATCGGCTCGAGAGTAGATTTGACAAAGGTCTGCAAGTACTCGACCACAGGATCGAATACTTGTTTCCATATAGCATCTATGTTTACCTGCTCTTCCTTTGATATTGAAGCTGTAGCAGGAAAGGGTGAACTTGGCATCGTGATGCTATTGGCTCGACTTCGGTTTCCTCCGTATTGCGACCCTCCAATGGATTGTTGTTCTATCGGGGATAGAAGAGCTTGTGGTGAAAAGATGGAGTTGCTCGATTCTAGGGACGGGAATGCCAGTTCCGAAGAGAAGAACATCTTTATGAAGGTGTACTCTGCGGTAGCATTGTCCATGAAGACTAGGAGAACGGAACGTAAGAGTGCTTCAACATGCTCTTTCTATCGCTCTTGTAAGAAAGGAAAAGCAGAAGACAAGTGCACATACATGAGCTTTGTCGTCGGCCATATAGGCCAATGTAACTGGTGGACCGTCGAGCTTGCCGTGGGCTAACCGTTCCATGTCGACGGATGGCTCTTGCTCGCTGGCTGTTATCGACTCGAATTTCTCAATGATCCGAGCCTATGGAACGGTAAATAGGAAGAACAAGGATGATCTTACTGACCTTGATATAACCGAGACTTCGAGTATACCGGCGAAACCCGGTCTCATAATAGACACGAGCAGCACCCACATAGGATCGCTGAATCTCACCAGCAACATTTGGAGCCTGTCGACGAAGAAAGGTAAAGAGAGGCCGATACTTGAGGAGTACTGAAGTTTGGATTACTTGCATATTTGTGGTGACGCTAGTCCGAATGGGCTGGAAAAGAGCCAAGAAGAAACCACGTAGCTTTGTCGCAGCAACGATTCGGAGGCCTTCTGTAACCTCTGCCAGGTCTCGAGCAGCTTTGACACGCGAACGATTTTTGGACATGTCCAGACGGCGTTCGAGTTCATCAATGCCTGTGATCCATGGTTCTCCGACATTGGTATCGAGTATTAGGGTTGCAAGGGAAGGGGATACAGTAATATCAGATATGAGACTAGAGAGTGGTCGTTCAATTTTCTGGAAAGTTTTGGTACAGTGTTGAGGACGAGTGGTTGACGTACACGTCTACTTTTCAGTCTGTTCTCAATGTCTTTACTACGATCCTGCAGCTCTGATATCTGGCCAGAGACAGCTGCAAGGTCTGTTTGAAAGGTCGAAAGGAAAGACTGAAGAGAGTCCAAGAGGTTGACGCTGGTTTCAACTTGCTCATGTAGCCCAACGAATTCCTTGGCGCGACCAGAGTCTGAGTACTTGTCATTAATGAAGGCGTTTCATGAGAGCTTTACATACATATCAAGGCATCGTCTGGGTGTTCTACGGTGGAATAAGGAATGCTAAGGAACAGACCACTTATGGTTACTCACCAACTGCCATCAAGGCGTGAATGCAAGATTAATAAGTGATATTTATAGACTTAAGCTAATGCATAATGTAGTGAAGAGTCTGTGCTATAATGATGAGGATGCGGCTGTAAGGAAGGTATCTGATGCTCGTCGTCACTTTCTAAACCCAACTGATTCAGAGGCTGGTTCCAGTCGTAGCCTGGAGGGTCTTGAATGAGTTGCGTCAATTCGTCACGGATATCGAGGTTAGCTGACACCCATCGTTTGCTAACCATCCAGCTAGCAACTCCTTTTGGAGGGAGATGACGTCCCTCCTTGGGAGGACCTGCTGTCCTTCCCTTGCGACCAAGGCCTCTTCGAGGCTGGTTAGCGCGATCAGAGTAAGCTTCGTTATCCAGAGCTTCGTAAAATCGCAGCAATCTTGTACTGCGCCATAAGTATCCTCTAGTTCGCAGAGTGCCTGGTTCGTCTTCAAAGTCGGATTCTTCAGATGACATGCATTCGTTTTGGAATGCCCCGTCGAAAACGACGTGCTCAAAAATTGGTGTTCTTACTCGAGCATCAGATCTATCACTTAGCTTCTATTTGGGCATGAGCCATGCTTACAAGTGGAAGGAAGTACTTGCCGTCTTTTTACGACTTAGTCTCCTTGCCCTCTGAGCTTTGAGATCTTCCCTTCGCTTGGTGGTTTCTGCGACCTGGAAGTCTCTCTGGACCTTGAACTTTTGACGTAGGGTGGTGAAGCACTGTTCAAAAACACCATCCAACGACTTTTTGCCAAAGTCCGACTCAGGGACATGTTTGTACAGCCGTCGATTATTCTTGAGATCTGATATGACGCGAGCTTTCATGCGTGCATTGTGAACAGACTGCTTCGTTGTCTTGTCCCATACAAAGCGAATAGGGTCTGTCTCGTCGAGAGTAGTGCCCTCAGTGTGGCTGTCGGGAAGACACTTGTCACTGATGATGTCCATGAGCTGAAGTAAATGGCGCCGCATGGCATGCTTGAAGCAATTGGCATTGAAAAAGAGAAGTAATATGGGGACTTACATGGATCGTCAGACAGCGCTTGTCGTGATTGTTACGGCGCTTGACTGGGCGACGGACGTTGTCTGAGGTTTCCGAATCAGTACTTGCTTGATCTGAATCAGAGCTACGTCTTCTTCTTTTGCTGGACAATGAGGAATTTTGAGAGATGGGTGATATTGGAGAAGCATCGCCAACTAATGCTTGTAGTCGGGATATTTCCTGGCGCAGTTCATGGAGTTGTCGCGCGGTTTCCGACTGAAATACAGTTTGTTTTGCCTCTTGGTCATTTTCCCAAGCGATACGACGCTTTTTCTCAGCTTCATGTGCATCTCTGGTCGCTGAGACTACTCTGATGAGCTCCTGTACGGCTTGAATTCCCTCTGCAGATGGTTGACCACGACGTTGTGGCGGACGAACTGCAAGCTCTAACTCGCTGCGATGAGGTGCATAGTGATGTTGTGACTGCTGGGAATAATATGAATTTGTGCGAGTGATGTAGGGGTTGAGAGCATCCGACAATTCACTCATGGATCAAACACATACAAACAGACGCGTAACTTGCAACAAATGGACGCAGAATTCGAGCAACTTATGATGCAGCAAGCCCAGGGCAGACAGGGTGCTCAGGGGCGAGCAGATGGAACGATTCCAGACAAGTAACTCTTCAGAATCTCGCTAAATATGAAGCTGAACCGCGGTCAGTGGAGAAGTCATTCACATATCGTCTCTTGCACTGCTCAAGGTCATTCCGTTGGCTGCAAACTGCCAAATCTGTATCTAAGCTTTTCAGATGCTCAAGCATGGCCGTGCCGGTGTTCCAATGGAAGTCATGGGTCTGATGCTGGGCGACTTTGTAGATGAATATACGATTCATGTCATCGACGTCTTTGCTATGCCTCAGTCCGGCACAACGGTCAGCGTCGAGTCCGTGGACCACGTCTTTCAAACAAAAATGGTCGACATGCTCAAGCAAACAGGACGGTAGAGTGGTTCTGATCAATATTATTAAGACACTGACGCGTCTTTAGACCTGAAACCGTCGTGGGTTGGTATCATTCCCACCCAGGATTCGGCTGCTGGCTCTCGAGCGTAGACATCAACACGCAGCAGGCATGCTTTTCTTTTCATCGAGATCTTGTCCAGTTCTGAGTCCCACACAGTCATTCGAGAGTTTAGATCCGCGTTCAGTCGCCGTCGTTGTAGACCCGATCCAGTCTGTGAAAGGCAAAGTCGTTATTGATGCTTTCCGCCTGATCAACCCGCATCTCGTCATCTCTGGACGGGAACCTCGTCAGACGACATCGAACATCGGCCACATCAATAAGCCTTCTATTCAAGCCCTGATCCACGGTCTTAACCGCCACTATTACTCGATCGCTGTTAATTATCGTAAGACGGAACTTGAGCAGTCTATGCTGATGAATCTGCACAAGAGAAACTGGACGGAAGGTCTGAAACTGCGGGATTTCGACGTGGCAAAAGAAGACAATGAAAAAGCAATCAAGGTCCGTCTGTGGCTAGTCGCGCGAACATACTGACGGCCTTGATAGTCGATGCTGAGTCTTTCGGAAGCATATCACAAGTCTGTCGAAGAAGAGTCTACGCTGAGCGCGGAGCAGCTTAAAACACGTCATGTGGGCAAGCAAGATCCCAAACGGCATCTGGAGGAAGCGGTAGAGAAGGCGATGGGAGACCAAGTTGTGCAGAACCTTGCTACGATGCTACTAGCGGAACTATGACTGCCTAACGACTGAAGATGTTGCGTTTACTGAAGAGGGGTATGATGCCCATCATTCTCGCTCTACGGATTGCCTTTCCTAATCTTCTTTGGTTCTTTGTCGTGAGTTTTGAACGATTTCTTGGCAGAATTTTGCCCATGTCTGTCACATAAGCCTGCAAAACGTCTGGATTGAGTACAAATTCGAGGGGGTCGAGACCGAGTTGGTAAAAAGGATCTTGCGCACGCGCCTCTTTGCGCGAAGGGGCAAGATATGGAGCCAGCATTCTTGGCGGGTCTTTTTTTGTGTGGCCCTTGTAAGTCAAGTCGTACGGGGTCACAAACTAGTGATTGCTAGTTAGCTGGGGTATATATGCACGCGTTGGACCGACCGAGTTTGCGGCGAAGGGCTTGAATGGCGTCTGCCTCCTCGAGCCTTGGCCTGCTGCTGTGAGATTTAATTGCACGAGTTGTGAATGACCAACCTATCTGCCTCGTGATTAACTCACTTAGGTTCTGCTTCTGTGCTGCATTCTCGCTGACGACCTGTTGTTTGGCAGTCACTGAGTAAAGCCGTCCAAGTGAACGTTTCAACATCGGTTGTTATTTATTTGGCCGACTTTATGTCTGAGCACCGACGGCAGCCTCCAAGTCCACTCATTTTTTCATCCGACTCGATTCTGTCGCCGCCTGGCTCCCAATCTCATGGTTCTGGTTCAAACACAGTCTCTATGCCTTTTGTAAGAAGGCATGTAACGAGAAGACTCAAGGCAGCAAAGGCAGAATGTGATAAGGAACTTCAGCGTGTAACCAACAATATTACAGCGTTTTTCGAGGACAGGCTCAGAGAACGCCTCGATCCAGCAGACAGAGACTCACAGCAGGGCGACGTGGAACACGCCTTTGTCGACGAATCCAGCTCAGACGGTGGTTACGATGCAGAGCTCGAGTTTACAAACAGCAGCCACCACAGTCGTCAGCGTATGTTTACTTTGAATTCTACGTATATCATTCAATGGTGTTCCCTAGCATCTTCAACTTCGACAAGTCCTGGCTTGCGCAAACAGCAAGCAGCTCCATGGGACAGACCGCTCAGTTCCTCAGTCTCTTCCAGTGTCATCTCTTCCAGTCCTGCTCATTCTACTACTGTGTTGCCAGAAATCCCTCTTACTCGTAAATCATCGACCCAGAATTCTGCATGGGCAAATCAAGGAATTTCGTCTCGCAGGCTCTCAAGGACTATTCATATAGGCACCAGGTCGACTCGCTCAGGCCAGAGCTCTCGATCTACCTCGCGTTCACGTTCACCGCTGCCCCCGCTGCAACCACATGCTTCCTTTGCTGAGTACTCGGCCACTTCTCCGCCTCCAGCCAATAGGCGTTCGTCCCGCATCCTCGTAGATGACCCCGTTGATCCTATCATGTCAGCTCTCTACGAAATTATCAGTGTAGCTACAGACATCACCGACATGTCTGTCACACAGCTCACGTCTCAACCAAAAGTCTGTGCAAACCTCGTCCAGCGGGTCCAAAATATCGGAAAGGCATGGGATGAACATCCAGATTGGCACGGCAGGAACTGGTACGTCCAGGTCTTGTTGGCTGTCGCCAGTCTCAGCCGTGTCGTCGAATGGTGGGAGGCAGAAAAAGCATTTTGGAACTTTGACGACAATGACAATGATGAGCTTGATGAACCATTGACCTTTGTCATGAAACCATCAGACGAAGAGGCTGTCCCGCCCATTCCAACGCCCACTACCAAACCGCCAGACGGATCAAGTCCACAGCCGCAGCTCGATGAGGAAAGTAGACTCAAGCTGACTCGCCTGCCCAGTCAGCCGCGAAAATCAAGAGACGAACATCCCAAGGATCTTTCAGCATCTAGTCCTCCCAAAGACGCTCATTCCAGAGCAACTTCTAAAATGCAACACAACGACTCCGCCCGCGTCTTGGCAACGGAACGCCTTAGGCTCCAGGCAGAGACTGCGCAAAATCAAAACGTTGTTATGGACCTTAATCTCGACGGTGAAACTATCAGCTGGATCAATTATGCTTGGCGCGGTGTTGTCGGGTATGTAGACCTCTTACTCGTATTCGTATTCAACTCACTTTCATTCAGCTCGGAACCCGATGCTCTGCGAGATTGTCCCATCTCTCCTCTCCTCTATCCACCAGACTCTCATGTGTTCCACGAAGCGACCCAGCGTCTCCTCGAAGACGACTCTCATACAGTCGAGGCTCGCTTTAGGCTTCGTGTCCAGCCTGAAGATCGTGATCCTCCTCCTGGCCAGTCACTCTACCGCGAAATGGAGGGTAAAGGTATGCTCATGTTTGATCGAGAGACAGGGCAAGCCACACATACAATGTGGGTCGTAAAGCCCTTGACGCCTGCTCGCTACGAGTCCGATGTACCCCCGTCGTCGTCTCTTTCCGTCGAAGACAGTAACGTTCCTGCTACTGCCGACAATGTTCCAGCCACAGGTCGATGGGCAGAACCTGAAACGCCCTTCCCTTTCAACCAACCTATCTGCACCGATCCCATTCTCTGCCAAATTTGCGAGTGTCATATCCCTCAATGGTATTTCGAAAAACATAGCGAGACCTGCGTGGAGACACACAGGTTAGAGGCTGAAATCACAGAATGTAATGAATCCATAGCCGAACTGAGGAATACCATCAAAAACATCTACGCCGCCGTCGATCGCTCTTCTCCTGGTCCAGCTCCCGAGTACAGAGGCCTTCCCATATTTACGCCTTCCACCTCTCCTCTTCTTTCCTCTCCGTTGCAGCTGTTCCGTGCGAACAAGATGCAAAGGATGGGTGTCAAGAAAATGCAGAAGCGGTTGTTGGATCAGCTAGAAGATATCCTTCAAGTTGCTTCAGAGGTTTCAGTGCCAGCTTTGAAGGAGGAGGAAGCTAAGGAGCCTATCGAACGGCAACGTCTGTTATCACCTAGCTCCGAGAGGAAAGTAACTCAGATTCGGAATTGGTCAAAGCCTCAAACCGAAGACACGACTCTGGGCCAGTTGGTCTTGGATGCAGAACGTGTGATGCGTCAAAAGGTCGATACTGTCGCGCGGATGCAAAACACTATCCGATATTCGGAAAAGATATGGCATGAATGGGAAGAGAAAGTGGCAGCCTATCTCGCCACTACAGAGGATAGCGACAGTGAAGAGGAACAGCACACAGGGGATGCTCAGGATACTCGTGAAGCAAGCGATGACCACTCTAGCACTACTTCAGAATATGCTTTTAATGGTGATGGCCAATCCGATCCAACACCAATGGCACCATCGCCTGTACCTTCTGCTACACCTTCTGATGCACGCCCAGCACCAGTCACATACCCCTCTCGCCAACCCCTGCAGACACGTTCCTCGACGCCGTCTTCAATCTCTTCACCTCTGGCCTTGGCTGCTCCTATTGTTGCTACCTCGTATTTGGAACACATTCCAGTGATGAACCTCGATGACGGGGCATCTCCAGTCCAATCCACCGCTTCGACCTCAACTCCCAGTCTTACCCTTGAAACTGTCAAATCTTCTCAAGGGTTACTAGAACCCAAATTGTTCGTTACTCCACCTGCCTCACCAATGGTTGTACCGCGTGACTCTAATACTTCGAAGCAGCGCAGCCACCGTCGGCATTCAACTATTAATCCTGTCACAGGTCCACTCTCTCCCCGTCAATCTTCTGTCGCCCCATTATCACGGTCCGCACCTACCTCAATTAAGGACTTTGAAATTATAAAACCCATTAGCAAAGGTGCCTTTGGTTCCGTTTTCTTGGCCAAGAAGAAGGCCACTGGAGCTTACTATGCAATCAAAGTCTTGAAAAAGGCGGACATGATTGCAAAGAATCAGATCACCAATGTCAAGGCAGAACGTATGATTCTCATGAAGCAATCTGATTCTCCTTTTGTCGCCAAACTGTACTATACATTCCAGAGCAAAGATAATCTTTATCTTGTTATGGAGTATCTCAATGGTGGAGACTGTGCGGCCCTAATCAAGTCTCTGGGGTCTCTTCCTGAAGAGTGGACCAAGAATTATATTGCAGAAGTTGTCCTTGGGTTGGAATATCTTCATCAGAGAGGTGTTGTCCATCGGTAAGGAGTCATGTTCCAGCGTCATATGTTCTCATTTTGCCGTAGTGATCTGAAACCTGATAATTTACTGATTGACCAGCACGGTCATCTAAAGCTTACTGACTTTGGTCTTAGTCGGATAGGTCTTCTAGGTCGACAAACTCGTGAAAGTCAGCTTGGACGTCCCTACACAAGGTACAGCTCTCGCTCACGGCCACCATCCATCGATTCTGCTTACCTAGCATCCCCACTGAACTACAATGAGATTGGTGCTGGAGGTTCGTATTTTCCCCAGCGGACCCAGTCAGGTCATCGGGCAACGCAGACACCTTATCTACCTCTCACAGATGATGAATCCAGTTCTGACGTTGGTCATAATTTTTCTCGGCGTTCTGTCAAGGCGGACAGCCCTCTCCAGAGTTTTGCGACGGAGCTGACCACCGAGCTTCGGTCACATTCATCAAACTCGAACTCAATCGGAACTCCTCCAGGAGAACAAAAGTTTGTCGGCACTCCAGACTATCTAGCTCCTGAGACTATTTTGGGTCTTCGAGGTGATGACGCCGCCGTCGATTGGGTATGCCTCCTACCTTCACTGATGCATGTTTTAACCTTGGTTTCGCAGTGGGCTCTTGGTGTTATTACTTACGAATTCCTATATGGAATTCCACCGTTTCACGCTGAGATTCCCGAGAAGGTTTTCGAAAACATTGTTTCTGGTGTCATCGAGTGGCATGAAGATTGGGTAGATTTTTCGGAAGAGGCTCGTGATTTCATGGAGCGTCTTATGACAGTCGAGCCTACACGCAGACTTGGCGCCAATGGTGCAGACGAAGTCAAGGCTCATCCATTCTTCAATGGCATCGAATGGGATAAAGTGACGAGCACTGAGGCTGCATTTATCCCTCAAGTGACTGATCCAGAGTCCACGGATTATTTCGATCCTCGTGGTGCAATCCCTCAGTTATTCCACGATGACGACCAAATTGTTGCGGAGCAGTCAGCATTAAATAGTCCAATTGTGGATGCAAGTATGCCCCCACCTTCGCTTCCTGTACCCATTCACCGTGATGTGGCAACGTCTCCTCCCACTGACGATTTCGGTTCTTTCAGTTTCAAAAACTTGCCCGTTTTGAAACAGGCGAATGACGATGTCATTCGAAAGCTCAAAACTGATCAGATGTCACCTTTGACTCATGCTGTTTCTGAGCCTGCAGGACTTCATTCCAGGAGACGCTCGACATCGCACAGGATGAAAAAGCCTCCGAGCGTGGTGACGACGATGACCTCAGAGAGCAGACCTGTACCAACCAATCCCCCTTCTCCGGCCACATCTAGTTCGTCCATTGCATCATCACCGTCCACTGGCAGGACAAGTTTACCGCCTTCAACACCGGGTAGTGCTGGTCATAATCGAAAACCGTCAGAGTACACGACAGTGGAAAGGTTTAAGATGAATCACATAGAACATATAGACCGGCGTAATTCGATGCCTAGCCGGTTACGAACGGCTTCTGTCTCCAGCACGGGTGATGGATCTGGTTCAGAGACATGGAATTCATCGGTTGGGCATGGTTCTGCAAATACTCCTCCGTCTTCTGTGCATTCCATTGATCTCCGGAAAGGACCCGATCCCAGCGACCGGGCAGTAACATGCCTATTAGCAGAGGATAATCCAATCACAGCCAAGATTATAGAAACACTGCTGATCCGTCTTGGTTGTCGATGTGTAGTTGTAGCTGATGGTTCTGAAGCCATCAGCGTAGCGATGAGCGATATAAGTGCGTCTCCCATTGTCTCGTAACCGGTTTTCTGACAGATAATAGAATTCGATTGTATCTTGATGGATTTATACATGCCGATGCGTACGTCAAGCCTTATAACTAGAGGATGTGCTGAACGGTTCACAGTTGACGGTGAGAGCGCTGCCCGGTATATCAAAAGCACGAACAGCAGAAATACCAACACACCTATCATTGCTATAAGTGCCTACGGTGGTACAGACAGTAACGAGGGCAACAGCCTTTTCGCTGCTTCACTGTCAAAGCCATTACAAAAGGCTGATTTGATAGGCAAGTTGCTGCCATGCTTGTTGTCGTCACAGGGTCTAAAGATTCTCTCGTAGCTGTTATGCGTCAACTCGGCTTCAAAACCACCAAGGTAGCCCTGGAACAAAAGTAACAGCCAATTTGCAGATAGTTTCACGACCAACATGACATCTTCACGTTCTTTATGATGCATTTTTTCAATTCGATCTCCAGTTGCTCATGCATGCCCGCACTTCATCCTATTCTTGCATTTTTTGTCCTTGCATTGTACCGCTAGATGCATTGTCCCAAGCTCTGCTTCCTTACAGTATTGTCATGAATATTATTACATTTGGAGGAATTGAATGATTGGCGCTGTATCGTTGTGCCATGGCGACTTGTACAGGTGACAGTGGCAGAACTCATTGTCTAAAAAAAGACTCCTGTTCAGGCTGCGGCCATCCGCCATAAGCTGTAAATGTACCCCTCGTATACGAATCCTGGTGTGTTCTTCTGCAAACCACTGAAACTCTTACACTGGCAATGGACAGTTCCAGATGCTATTCAGCGCAAACATCTATATTCGACACAGTCTGCAAACCCTCCCCGTCTCCGTATTCCGTCTACGATCCACAAACCAGAGCTGTTCTTCAGCAATGCAAGTCCGATGACTGCTCATCCTGCTAGTCCCCCGGTTCCGCAGCGACCTCATCACTCGTACTCAGCTCCACCACCTCGTCAGTTTCCATCTACCAGTCTTCCGAGTCCTCGTCTTCAGCGGTCTAATTCAAATCCACCCCCAATTCCCCCAAAACCTTTGTCTCCGCCAGTACTTCCTCCAAAGCTTCCACTTGCAACTTATCCTGTCAAGAAACAACGAGAAAGACTGCATCTCGAAGAGTTGCAAACGGCAATTGAAATGTCCAAGTTGGAATCCGACAAACAAGCTACCCTCTCAAGCCAGGAAGCGAACGAGCTGGCTCGAGCCCTGGAGGAGTCCGTCCGTTTGGCTGACATCACTAATTCCTACTCTTCTGCGCTTTCTGAGGGTTCACCGACGGTCTATTCTACGCAAGCGGGGCCTTCTGGCGGGAACGATACACCGCCCAGTAGCACCAAAGCTGGTGAAGAAAAACTATGCATTTCACCCGATCTCCCTACGGCGAAAACGTCTTCAACCCATTCTAACGAAGATGTGATCAAATTGCAGATGTCGCAGATGTCTGATGACGAGGCCCTAGCCCGCCAATTGGCAGCCGAAGAGGCGGAAGAGGAACGTATTCGCGAGGAGACTGTCCTGAAGGCGTCAGTGATTCAGCCTCCACAGCCCGTTCTCCCTCTTTATCCTTCAGAGGACCATGGAATACCATCACTGACGCCTTCGAAACATGACGGTAATGACGAGGCCTATGCTCGGCGTTTGGCAGCAGAAGAAGAGGAAGAAATCATGGCAGAGGAAGCAGCCGCAGCCACTGCACCCAAAATGTCAGTCCCAGTCCCAATCCCTAGCAATGAACCTGCTGTGCCTCCTCCAACTTACAGCGATGTTATATCACCGCCTTCGTCGAGTAAATTGGCCCACACGACACCAATATCGCCCTCTTCTTTGTCAGACGCAGATTATACTACCTCACCCAGTTCAATCTCCTCATACACTACCTCTTTGGATAGTCTAAATGCAAACCAGATGCCAGACACGTCCACCCAGACGCCTCTTCCGTCCGTACCAGAGTCGGTACGAGAACCGGATGAGCAACCAGTGCCGCCACCCCCTATGAACAACAATCCACACATCGACCAGAGTCTCCTGCGCGGTGTCTGTGCGTATAGCCAGTTTCTCTAAGCTGAACTGAACATTATGTAGCCATTGGCTTCACAACGCCTACTATATCCCCTGAGCTGCTGGTAATGCAGGGTGGGATGCCTAACATTATCTCGCTCCCGTATGGCCGATGCCCGCCACTTCACCTGCAAGCACCGAACTGGCGACACCTTCTGAAGCTAATGGCCTGGCTATCTGAGACGAGAATGCAGGCTACAGTGGAGGCTATGGCTGTCACAAAGTCCGACAGCCTCTCTCTCCGTACTGTTATCCAATTTGTCAGGGTAAGTGGATGCAATGGGCGTATCACAGCGTGTCACTCACATTTCAACGTTTCAACAGCCACATCAAACTTCAACTGATTGGCGTACTGTCGTCTGGTTCACTATTGACCATCCTGTTCCACCCTTAGTTCCAAATGGACGGAAATACACAAACGGTGATGTTGACGTGCTGCCATGGTCTTACAGCTTGTCCAGTCTCCCGGCGCCTTTGCGAGACGGACCGGACACACCCGTATCCAAAACATACACCGTTCCTGCCATCGACGGCTTACCTTACCCTCCTCTGCCAATCACATTCCCCAACCTGGCGATGTATCTAAATGCAGTATTAGAGACATCCCGAAGATATATGAATGACAGTTCAAGTGGTGTCCGGAAACTGGCAAAAATAATGGATATGTGCTATCCCACTGCGCCCGACCCTACAGATCCAAGTTCATCCGAACGTGGTGTCGGAAGACTGTTGAAAAAAGTCGTAGGCCGGAACAACAGGAATAGAAGAAGCACCAGAGGAAACGATGCCACGTACGAACTTGTAACACCTTTTGTAGTTGACCAATATTAGAGGCAAAGAATTGGAATACTGAATATTAATGAAAGTTTACATCAATGATGGGCAAGTACGTTCGGCTGATGAGAGACAAAAAAATGTCCAGTGTCCACGGGAGGATTCGAACTTCCGGCTTCTCGGAGCGACCAAACCACAACGAGATGATTTAACCCCTAATCGACGCGGACATACTATGTTCTCCGGAATTTGCCTATATATAGGTCACATAAACGATAAAGGACAAAAAAAATGTCCCAGGGAGGATTCGAGCCTCCGTCTTCACGGAGCAGTTAGCCACAACGTGATGATCTAACCACTAATCGACAAGGACGTGCTAGATTAGCGGTCACATAATGATATAGGTTTGAGCGAAGATGTCCCCGCCCAAGGAAGATAATTTAATCGACATGGATGTGGGTCTCGGTATATCAGGAGACAATAATCACTTTACTATGTCAATTAATTACAACTCAATAGCGTGCTTTCTTTCTACGACCGGCAAGTTCTTCCATTCTTTCCCTCTTGACTTTCTTTGGTGAATTCTGATATGAGCGGGGCGGCGAAGATGCATCCGACCGGTCGAATTCTTGGCTGTCCGGGAATTCGACTTTGTCTGCATTGTCTGCAACCTCGGTCTTGATATCTTCTTCTTCTTCTGTAGGGGCGGATTGACCACGAGACGAAGTGCTGCGAAAGGGTCAATCTGACGTTAAATGCTCTTTAAGATGACACTGACCTTGGTTGCTCATCATGATCCAGGAATTCTTCTTCAGCCTCTTCTTCGCTTGTATCTTCCATTCCGCGTCGATCCAGAGCACTGAAGGCTTTGGCAATGGTGAGTAATGCATCCCACCGATTAGTTTCAGTGTACTGCACTAATTCAAGCTCTTCTCGCGGGGTAGGCTTCCGACAATGGGGGCATTGGATAGTTTCATCTGCCCCTCTAGAAATACCTGGCAAACAGTTATGGCACACCTGGTGCTCACAGTTGAGACTGCATTAACAATTAAGGATCGAAAAGGTAGTATGTAATTCACATACCTAGAGCACTTGGACAATTGCATTTTTTCCAAACATATCGCGCAGTCCTCTCCATCATCTGCGAGAGTCGCGACTAACATCAAGTCGTGGAATTTGCGTAAGAGCTCATAAAAGCGTCATTTATGCCTACAGGAATAGCGCTTTGCTAACCTTTCTCATCTTGTAGGCAGAGTCGGACAAGGATGCCCCTTCATTAGCCTCTTCAAGATCTTTGGCTTCGGCTTGAAGTTCCTTCTTTCGTAACTGTAACTTCTGTGAGCCCATATAAAGACTTCTGCATGTCCACAGACACTGTCTATCTTTCGCAAGTCTTTGCGATGAGCCTGCAGACGGCGAACTTATTAGTACACAGAATGATAGGAGGCTCGCACTGTTTCAAGTTCACGAATCCGACGCTGCAGCTGTGATTTGCTGCCAAACGATGAGGATGCTCTTGCGGTTTCTAGTTCGTCCTTCAAATTATCGTTTTCTTGCCTCAGTTCGGCAAGTTGATGCTGCATTTTCTTGATGTTGGCCAAGAGTAGATTGGCTTGTGTCTGAGCGTGTTATGGAAAACACAGACTGAAATGTTTACGCACTTCAAGATCTTGAAAACCCTCATCTTCGTTCTGCTGTGGGAGTTGTACGCGTGCACGAGTGCGAGGCATGAGATCTCGTGACTCGACGACGATAGCTTCCACTGACCATGACCGCCAAAAATCCTATTGTCATTCCTCCACTAACCTCTGAAGAAGAAGGTAACTCATTCAAATGTAAATTTGTATCTTATTATATACAGACCAGGTCATCCTTGCGCGCATTTCCAACGACGAACGGCCATTGAAGCGCGTCCTCAAAAAGTTTCACTCCTACGCTTCTGTCGCACCCGCTGCACCACTCGCTTTGGCCTCTAGCACTGACGTGCAAGATGCCAGAGAATCTTTTTTGGTTGAACTGGCCACCTTTCAGCTGTCTCTACAGAAAAGTAACATGATCTGTGAAGCCGAGGCCAGACAGGTCGAAGAATACCAGAAAGAGCGACTGCGGCTTGGTAAGTTCATCCAACCATCAACTTCTGGCCTGAACACTGCTTAGACGACGAACACGGCACACTAAGGGGGCAGATCGAACAATTAAAGACCTCTTTGGAACATGCCCAGATGATACGACGTCGCAAGATTGAATACGACGTCATCGCAGAGAAAATTAATACCCTTCCAACCCGAGAAGAACTTGAGAAGTACGTTTGGTTCAGACTGCCCACAGGAACCTAATCCTCGCAACAGGACTATTCAAGACCTTGAGAACGACCTTTCTACAATAAAGGCAGAGCACGAGAATCAGAGTCGCACGATTCAGTCGCAGAAACTCGCTTTGGATACCATTGTCACAGATTTGCAATCTCTACGATTTGTGGGTAAGGATCTAGAGGTTGCAGCGTCAGTTGTACCATCGCCGAGTGCGACACCGGCTCCCGAGGGAGGTGACGGTCCCGAAGGTGTCGAGTCAGAGGATGTCGATGTTGGCGAAGTCAAGCATGAAGAAGGCGAAGAAAGTGAAGAGAAAGAGGAGGGGGAAGAAAAAGAAGTGAATACCCTCGATGAAGATGACATCGAGATGGGCGAAGTAGAGGAAGATGTTAAAGACCTCAAAAAGAAGAAGGCTAGGGAAGAGTTGGAAGAGGGAGAGGCGACCGATGGTAGTAGCGAACTCTCCGAACCACCGGACGATGTTTGATTAAGGGACTAAGGGGATGTCTATACTCATAAAATCTCGTGCACAAGTGACTGCATCACCGTATTCTCGCTCTGCTAAGTATGCTATAGCATCCATTATCTTCTTTGCCTCTTCATCAGTATCGTCATCCCCTGGATACCGGGCTGAAAAATGGTTCAAGATCAGTTTCCGAGCACCGACTCTCTTTGCAAAAGCCCCAGCCATTTGTGGTGTCGAATGACCTCTACTTCGTGCTCTTTCTTCGACAGATTCGTATGTGTCTGATTCTTTCGTGTCTGGATCTATGCCAGGTAAATGGGCATTTGTAGCCTCATGGATCAGCAAATCTGCGCCCATGGCTAAGGATGCGATAGGAGACGGGTCGCACGTATCACCTAGAATGGCGATTTTTCGGCCCTTACGGCGAGGGGGGCCATGAAGCAAAGTCCCATCGGGAAGTTGAACAGATTCACCTTGCTGCAAACGACTTAATACAGACATGGGGGCCTTTGTACGTTTGATGTCCGGAAGATACTTCTGTGGTTCCATCTTTCCAGGAATTGGAGCCTCTGTTACAACATAGCCCAGGCAAGGAACTGAGTGATGGATGGGAGCCGCCGATACAGATATGATACCGTCGTTGTAGATGTCTTCCCAAACACCGCTGGCATTTTGGAAAATATTCAGGCCATCGGCTGCCTCGGATGGAAGGGGCGGCAAGGAAGTATGATCTCCTGTTTGTGGATCGGAAGGAAAGCGCAGCTCGTGCACGACATAAGGTCCCCCCAATAATGTATGAGTATACGTCAGACTGCTGCGCACGTAGGCGCGTGTGCCCAAAGGACCGTAAATTTCCAAAGGCTGTGATCAGAATTGAGCGTAGCTGATTGAATATTCCAAAAGAAATTTACTGAAGCAGAGAAATCGACCCGAGCACGGGGGTCAAGCTCGCCTTCTGTCAATCCACCCGCACCATTCAAACAAGACGCTGGAGATTATTAGCCGGTTTTCTGCTTAAGAACAGCGTTTACCCAGGAGCGGAGCCAAACCGAAGATATGATCGCCATGTGTATGTGATACAAACACTTTCTGTATCCGGCCCATTTTTACTTGACTCCTTTGAATGCGGCTTTGGGTGCCCTCGCCGCAGTCGAAGAGCCAAACATCGCGACCCAACCTCAAAGCTAACGAAGAGTGGTTTCTCGTTTTTGACGGTTGTGCAGATGCTGTACCCAGAAATATAACGTTCATCATGGAGATACTCAGCCTGCCCCTCGACATTTGCAGATAAGTTAAGAAAGCACGTGTACAGTATAAAAATAGCAGCAGCATGTGACCGTGTCGGCGTCGGTTGTTTGTCTCAACGTTTGATTCTTTATACTGACCCTAAATACTGTCAAAATTGGCGTTGCTCGATGGCTCCTGGTTCCTCGTCTTCTCCGAGAAAGGTCGTTCCACTTGCCACTGGTGACGAACCGAGACCTAGATACGACCAAACATCGAGCTCCACAACCAAACGCGTCTTCTTCTCTGGTGTTGTCATCGAAGGCTCTGAAAATGGACGCAGGCTACCTGAAGGTTGTGATTACTTCGTTCACTTCAATAGCTTACATGTTGTTTAGAAATCCAAGAGCTTGTATTGTCTCTGGGAGACATTGTAAGCTCGGAGGCAGACAGTATGTTGTCTCAGCCATCAGAATCTAGCATCTCAGAATCGGTAAGCTTGAACCTATTGTTTTAGACCCGTGAGCCTTTGATCCAACTGCCATCTCTTCCCATTCTTCCCGAAATCGAAGCTTACTATGTTCGGCTCCTGACTTTTTCAAAGAAACTTTTTGAAACACTCAATCCTAAATTCAATCAGCACTCACTGACATAAGATCCAGGACTCCTCAACTACACGGCGGAGAGCATTAACCAATTCATCCGCTTTACAAGCAGTTATCGACGAGCTTGTGACTACAGAACGCTCCTATGTCAAACGCCTGCGAGCATTGAAACTCGACTACGCAGACCCGCTCCGCAGCTTTGCACGGAGTAAGGAAACCGCCATTCTATCTGTTCGGGACGCTAGAGTACTGTTCGGAAACATCGATAACCTTCTTCCTGTTAATGAGGCCTTCCTAGAAGACCTTGAGAAGATGGTCAGTCCAGCCGGCTCAAGGATTGTTGGAGGAGTGGGAGATGTGGCCCTTAAACATTTCAAAGAGTTGAAAGGCTTCGAGCAATACAAGCAATACTACGCTCAACGCGAAGACGCTCAACTTATGTTCGAGCGGGAGGTATCCAAGAGATCCTCGCCTTTCCGCGAGTTCATTGATGTAGGTGCATCTTTCATTGACCTCTCATCATGCTTATAAGTTATGTAGCGGATAAAATATCAGTCCGCTGAGACAAAGAATAGAGTAGGCCTAAGAGAGCTCCTGATGGATCCTGTCCAGAGAATCCCTCGCTACACATTGCTCTTTCGCACCATGATTAAGCATATGGCACCTGGTGATGCACAAAGAGCGAAACTAATGGAGGCTGACGACATTGCCAGTAAAATCGCTCTGGCAGAAGCGGACGAACAGACAAAGCGTGCTGCGATACTGTATTGTTTAAGTGCCTCAATCGATGGCTTCCCTCCAGACCTCTTCTCTTATTCGCGACGCCACTTCATAGACTGCATCGATGTGGAGGATGTACTAGGCGAAGTTCCACTTTCTTCTGCCGCTTCGATCAGCGGCTCGTCTTCCGGAACTTTGCATTGTACTCTTTTTTTGTTTGATGATAAGCTGCTCGTTGCGAAACGACCCGGTCACGGAGAGAAGGGAGGGCGTTCTCTGGCCGGGCTTGACGAGCTGGAAAAGGTAATGACGGCTGGCCGCATTCCTACAGGGAAGAAGAAAAGCGGAATGACTTGTAAAGGTGTGCTTGATATCGCAGAAGTCGTAGCGACAGACGTGGGAGGTGCTGGTATGGACTCTACCTCAATGAATTTTCTGTCCTCACTTTGGCAAGAATTTCATCTGTACTTGGAAAATCCTCCTCAGGATCAAGGAGATCGATGGTCTGGGCGCCCTTTCAGAGCGTTTTCAGTGGTTCTCCCCCCTTCGCCAGTCAACTTCGATCCTAACAGTACAGAGGCGGAGAAACATCGTTTCTTGGAAAATCTCTGGATTGTTCAAGCCAAATATCGCGCAAGAGCTGGACAGTCTGTTGTTCTTCGTTCCGAGGACATGGAGATTGAGGCGAAGACAGGACGATCTACGATTGCTAGGACGTACTATAACGTTTACCAGAGAACAGCTTTCCTCCAAGAAAGCAAGAAGGTCAGTTTCACAGCGACGTCAGATGTTGTCTAAACACAGGACCTACAGACGAAAGTTGTTGTCCATATAGATGCCCTTGGTTCCGCAGATAAGATTCCGTTTGGAGTAGCGTCACCCCCGTTCGTTGTTATTCGACTGCAGCCTCTTGCAGGTGGTGTATGCCGCTACAAAGTGACATCCAGTGATCCTTCCGATCCAGGGGAAGAGGATATTGTTCAGACTGCTCGCGTACCTTCCCGAGTCATTCTTACAAGTAGGCATACGCTCCTTGTCTGATTTTTCCTGACCATTTGTATGACACAGTACATCAGTTCGGCCTGTTTGAGTTTCGGACTGGGCGGCCCTCTTCACGCCCTTCTACTCCCACTGCGCGATCCAAGGCGGCAATGTTCGGTTTGGATGCCATCTCGAGAAACTTGTTCAATGCTCGACCTACTTCTTCTATGGGTGACTTCTTTGCAGGTTCAATTAATAGTCGTGGACGGACAAAGTCTACAGCCAGCCGGTCTTCGACCTATACCCAAACCACGACCACGGGAGATAGCAGTTTACTGAAATTCTCTCGTTCTAACTCTACCACCTCGGCTGCAACAACAGTCGAGGATGATGTTTCTTTCTTTTCCCAGCCCAAAAAGGGAAGAGTTCTGAAGCGAGGCGTTTCCCCTGCTGGCTCACTATCTGGGAACGAGATGCCACGAAGGAGCTCGTCTTCCTTGCATTCTCGGTCCAGATCGAGATCAAGGGATCGGGGACACATCAGTGACGAGGACGGGGAAGAAGATCGTTCACTTCGCAATATTCGCAAGCTGAATGCATCAGACCATGACCTGGCTCTCCAGTTGGCATTGGCTAGACGAAACAGCAAAAACCAGTATGAACGAGACATTGCGAAGCCTTCAGAAGGCCCCACAGAATCCATCATTTACGAAGGTTTGTCTTCAATTAGTTTTCTCATCTTCTCACTAGTTTGCAGAAGACATGGTTCCTACACGACCAGTATCCCGTGCATCGAAAGAGTCGAATAGTCAATGCACTATTACGCCCTATGAGACGGGCTCTTCAGAACGCAATTCGCGGCCATTGTCGCGAACTTCATCAGAACGGCATCCTCGCGGACCAAGGACTCCATCACCATTGCCTCCAAAGAGCCCTAGACCACTATCGCCTGACATGCAACAGAGCGATCCAGGAATGTCTGAGCCGATCCCACGACCCAGTGGAATACCGCGAAGCAAACGACAACCCTTGTATCCCACAGGCAACACTGACGCAAGTCGGACTGCCACGACGAATACAGTAAATTCCGTTGAACCCCTATCCATTAAGAAGAAAACCTCCGTACGCGGAGAGATTCCAGTGTCACCTACACCTCGCAAACATCCTCATATCCGGACTTCACCTCTCCCAAAGGCTAATAATATACTGCGGAGGGCTTCGCCCACCACCCTTTCTAACAACACTACTAAGTCTGAAATAAGCACTCAAAATCCACTCTTGCAAGATATCGACCGTGTGTTTCAATTGTCGAAAGCAACAAAAGAGGATGTGAGTTCGTGGTGATTGGTCTGCTATCTCCTCACATTGATACTTTCTAGGTGGACTCTTCTCATCGTGCTGTCAAAAGACTGAGACTGGATATGAGCGAGTTGTGTGATACTCTGTCCTTCCAGGCTGCTCGCGAATGCATTTCTAGGCCTTCTTCTCCCGTGAAAGCCAGCCGTACTCCACAGTCGTCAACAGCCGGTATGGTGTGTAAAACATCGATGTCATAGATCATAGACTGAATCAATTCCAGTCCAAGGCAGCTTTGGACAGGATGGAGGAGATGCGTCAAGCTATCGCTCGGCGACAAGGAGAAAGTACGCCTAGAGGTCGGCCGCGAAGTGTTATTGAGGCTTCGATGCCATCTCCACTCGACCACAGCATGCAGTCCTTGTTAGCTGACGCCGAGAAAGACCTTATGCAGGCATCGTCCAATCAACAAGCTCTCCAGAATGTGTTGAAAAGCCTAGAAGGTTCTTTTAAGACGGTAAGTTATATCAACATTACTCTTGACTTTATCTGATCAAGTTCAGAAACTGGATGAACTGGAAAAGACACGCCTAGAGCTCCAGAATGCAAAACGGCAGTGCGAGGTAATGAAAAGCTTGTTAGCAGACGCGACCACCGAAAAGGAGATCATGTATGAGGTGAGTCTAAGCATGTCGTCATTTCTGTTCTTTCTTGCCCACCTTCTAGGCGTTTAACGAGGAATTGGATAATATGTATAACGATGTCAATCTTCCTAACGATCAAGCTTGGGAGGCCATGTCTGCGGACCTGCGACGGACGAAGGAAGCTAGGAATACTCTGTCCAAAGAAAACTCGTACGTTGAGATATATACTATTTTTCCTACTCACCTTGCTACCTCAGTCAACTCAAACGTAAATTAGGGGAAGCTGAACTTCAGCAAGAAGAGTGAGTGATTATCATGCCACGTCCAGTGTGCCTCATTCGCTGACAGATGGGCAATATTACTGCGTAATCACGGTCTTATTCCTTAACCTATATCAGATATCTACTGTCTATCTATCGACGTTGGACTTTCCCGCTGGATCGCTGTCGGTAATAATGTAATCACAAACATTTCAGTTTCTATCAAACCTTACTCCAGTCTGGACTAGACATGCTTAGCTGAAGAAAGGATGCCCAAAGGACGTACCGGTCCTATTTCCCTTGACAAATTTAAATTGGAACAAATGACTGAACGCGGACAGACATCAGGGTACCGGCGTTATTCTGGTAGAATGTATATCATCGAGTAACAAAAGCTCACGTTGAGGGAAGGTGCATAGAAGGTCGAGATTAGTATCAGACTCAGTGCAGCTCGAAGTAATCCTACAATACGCTCTCATTTAATTATTGCCGACCCAGCGCGCTATCAAATGTCATGGAAGTGCTGATATATGTTATATTGTAAAAGTATTTCTATTGTATCAGAGTGCTTGAAGTCAACTCCGTTCTTCATTTTCCACACTACAGTACAATTTGGTCTGGTGCGCTGTGAGCATGGCGGTGTCGTGAAGTGGACGCCCAACGCTTGAAAAAAGAACGCGATTGGATTTCGTTTGTATGCCAGTGAGATGTAGACTCAGGAGATGAGGGAGGTGCAGGGCGGGAAGCAAACAGTCCTCTCACGTTGTTGTACAAGGAAGTGGGGCGTGAGCGACTGGTATTAATGTGCACAGCACGCTTGGTAGCAGATTCGTACGTGAGACTATTCAGTGAAAGGGAAGTGGGAGACATCTGTGAATTCGGAGAAGCTGAAAAGGACGGGCTGACATCCTTGAAAGTGGTCGAAGTCATACTGGCATGCTTGCGACGTGTTCTGCTGGCAAGACTCTTTGCCCTAATAGTGGGATTCGGATCAATGGCATCGTCCATACTATTGTGCTTCTTCCGCCTGGGGACTCGAAAACTTTCATGTTTCCTGAGATGACTACTAAGCCCGCCGCTTGCTTTGGTAGCAGAAGCGTGAGAAACACGGGATGCCTGGAACAAGGCTTCCTCATGGCTTGTTGCATACGAACGAGCTGTAACACACTGTTCCGATAACACGTCCTCTAGTCCCAAGTCGACTTGCGATCGTGCGGCAGCAGTAGAGCGGCGAATGAGGATGGTGTCAGCGTCTGAGGCAGACGAAAAGATCGAGGCCATTGATGTGCGCCTGCTTGGGAAACGCGATGGTATTGGGTCATGCTTGGACGTTGCGTAAACAGAGAAAGTGTCTGGGAGAGCTTGCACAAGCTCTGGACTGCTAGATTTCATATCAGGAACAGAATAAATGGTAGGGAGGGCGTTGATGGTTTCGAAAGGACCTTCGAGAGCGGATGGTATGAGATCACCTTTTCCATCGACTTGCAAACTAGACAGGGGTTCGTTGGTCCATGACGTACTGGGATGCCGTAGAGACTCGCGAATTGCGGCTATCCATGCCATCTTTTCTCGTTGACAAGAAGCCGCAAATTCGAAATCGTGTCCCGAGCAAGATAGAGAAAAGGAGAACGGCAACATAGCTAAAGAGAGTTTGGTGAGTTGGACCAAAAGCCATGCAAAAGGCTCAGATACGAACCAAAATTTTGTTCAAGATCGACTAGGTCGAAATCTGCTAATCGAAACCAGTGACGAGGCTCGTAGGACTTTCCTTTAACCTTGACCAGAATAAAATAACCACCTAGATACAGAAAAGCACCCATGTATTTGGCAACGGCAGTCGTGGACACCGCATTGTACGCCTGATTATGCAGCACATCCAAGGATCCGGCCAAAAGACACGTTCCTAGTGATGACAGAAAGCTCGGTGTCAACACTTCGGGTTGTGGGATGAGCTCCGAAGTGGACTGAGAGCGCGAAGGTATCTGTTTGGATATGCGCGAAATGATGAGAGACGACTGTAAAGACACCTCTTGCTGATGTCTCGCTTCATCCACCAAACTTGCTACGTGCTTCATAGCGAGCGCTGCACTCTCAACAACAACATTGACACCTGACCGGTTGTGTGTAACAATGCCTTTTCTTATGGCCAACTGATCAAGCAGAAGGGGATATTTGCATATCCTCTGGATGGGTTTTATGAGATAGTCGATAAGAGACAGACGTCTTTGCTTTTCCTGTTTCGAGTCTACGGTCAACTCCTTGGATTTACTGCGGCGGCTTTTTCGTAAGCTGTCCAAGGACGATGTTCTCTTGCGATCTTGGACCGGACCAGGTTTGTTGTCCATGCACTCCTGTGAGAGAGATCGAGCTGAAACCGGAGAAGAAGGGGTGTGAGTATCTTCAAGCTGCGACGAACAAAAAGCTTCGTAGGTGTCCCATTCAGAGGGGTATTGGTGTGTGACGCGGCGCACGATGTCCATCGCCTCTGAGTGTTGAGCGCAAAAAGTTGTGTAAGAGCTGAAGCGGGACGCCTTTAGAATTCCAATGAGCAATGGTAGATTCTATAGGAGAAAGACTTTCCTCTGTAGCAAATTTAGTGGAGGTGATGGCAATGGCAGCATCAACATTATCGAAGCCTGTATTTGCCAGGGGCAGAAAGTCTTGGCTGAAATGGAAGCCCAACGGACCCAGTGCATCTCTGAGTTCCTCAATGAATGTATCGTGAAACTGGTATATCTCAGTAACGTTTCGTGTGAGCAAGTCGAGCTCGTTCGCGCTGAATAATAGAGTCCTCTCTTTGTCCTTCTGCGCGATATAGGTCATCTGCAGATGAGAGAGGGACGAAAAGGAAGATGTGCGAGAGGAAAGCGGTGTTCGAATCGAAATGGTGGCAAGATTTGGCAGATACACCGTGACGAGGGTCCTAAGATCCCGGACATAAGAGAGCTCTGTTGACAACAACTCGAGGAGAGCATGGTATCTCCTTGTGTCGTCTTTTAATCGTTCATCGTCGTTTTCCTCAGAAATGAGATGAGAAATGTGAAAAATGGCTGAAGACTTGGGCGTCGTTAAGTCCGGCACTGAAGCGCGCCGTTTTAAACGTGGACGAGATGAAAAAGAGGTAGGAAAAGATTCGGATGGCTTCACAGAAGACGGGCGTTTTGCAACGCAGGTTACTGAACGACGGACGAGCTTTGGTGGCGGCGTTGGGGGCGTTGAGATCCACGTAGGAGGAAGTAAATGAGAGTCTGACGAAGGTGTTGTTGATGCAGTCGTGCAGTCGTCGCCAAAGTAAAAGCCTCTGGACGATGTGCTCGTTGGTGTGCAAATTGGCGACGCACTAATCGGTGGCAATGGAAGAAAGCCGTGGATGACTCGAGGGCGGACTCTTCGAAGATGGATGTCTTCCATCGAGTGCAGACCGATTGGTTTTCATGTAAAGTAAACTTGCGTGTCTGACGGCTACCATGATTTGCGGAATGACGTAAAGTGCAATACACAGGGGCCTAGTACAAGTCAAATCTATCGTCCGAACGCGGTCTGAACGGGATATTCTTAATTTCAGCTTCTCGTCGACGTCCTTCCTCTTTGTCCAGAAACCGTCGCAACGAATCCAGGTTCTTCCCGCTGAATACCCGAAAAACAGACATGGGGGCTTCCTAAAACAATCAGGGGCTCCGTGTCATTCGCAAAAATAGCAACGTACAGGGGGCGGCGAGTCAGAGAAGCGTTCAACACCTCTTCTCTTCAGAGATGGTATACCAGTTGCCGCTAGGTGTTTTAGTCGGGCAGATTGACTCAACAAAACATGAATCGCTTCCAGTGAAAGCTTGTCGCAGTATGAAACTTGTAAACGTTCAAGTGCCGTCGCATGTTCGGCCAGTGCAAACATTGCAATGTCCGTCAGTTTGTGTACCCGCACCAACGACAATCGTCGCAGGCTACTGAGGCCCGCCAGTTCAAACACAGACATATCAGTCAAATTACGACAAACTGCACACCGTTAGCAATGTATGAGAAGACAAACAGTGGAATAACTGACGCACAATCCACATCTACACATCTCAAATTGATGCATGCACGCGCAATTTGAAAAACTCCTGCATCGGTGATGCTTGCGACGTGTGCAAGAAGCAGAACGTCGAGATGATCCCCGAGAAGGCTAATGCTGACAAGTGCTCGGTCAGTGAGGCTTGAGCAGCCTGTAAGATTAAGAGTTTGGATTTTAGGTGCATGCATTACAATGCCCTCTATGGCTCCATCTGTAATCTTACAAAACGCCAAGTCAAGAACACGCAGATTCTCTGCCCTATGGCGAAGAATAAGGGGAGGTAACTTGTCAAGCCATGTCGTTGGCCGAGGCGGCAGAGGTTTTTCTCCGTCCTCGTCTTCGAGCAGACTGTCTCCGAGAGAGGAGGGGAAAGCCTTGTCAGACAGTAAGGGGCAGTATGCTAGCCGTAAGGTGCGCAATTTTCTAGAAATATCAAATTATTGACCTCCAGGCATATAATCTCACCTCGAAAACGACCATACGTCTCTGACTGACAGCGGCGACAGCAGAGGGATGTGACAGAGTTCAAGCTCTATAAGACGGGAACATGTCTTGGCTATTGCAGATACACATGGATCAGTGAGTCCAACTCCATTCAAACGGGCACACTGTAAAGGAAGAGACTTGTTAAGCAGTTCCAGAACGCCGACATCGGTTACAAACTGAGAGCCGGAGATATTGACTTCTCGAAGGTTTGTTGCATTGGAAGCAAGTAGGACCACTGTCCTGTCGCTAAGGTCTGATACTCCAGACAAGTCCACTCTCTCCACATGTGGGCAGTATCTCAAAACTCGAGCAAGTTGTTCGTCCGACACACTAGACGTGTCAGCAAGTTCCAGGCTTCGAACGCGGCGGAATTCATTAAAATCAGGAAGACGGTTGTGCACACTGATCATGTCTTCATGAAACGAGTTGGCCTCGCGGAGGGCCATATAGCTATCCAAACGGTTAAAATCACGTGTCACCGTGAATGTCTACCACACTCAAACCTCCAACATCACCAAATCCTTCCAGTCGCATCCCTGTAACTCCTGCAGTGTTACGTTCTATATTCGCGTCATCGCGCACCCCGCTCGAGGAGCGGTCAATTTCGCGTGTTGCCTTCTTCCGGTAAGATGCTTTTGACGCGATAATTCAACTCTTCTTCAATGGGCTCCAAGGTTCGCTGGGTTTATCCTGAGCTGTTTAGGAATCAGCTTAGCGGCGGCAAGAGGAAGAGGGGCCATCAAAGCAAGTGCAGCGTTGTTGGGCGTTGTATGATTACTACTACTTAGCTAGTTCTACTTGCTCGCAGAAGGTTCTGTTTCACTGTCCGATTCAGACACAAAGTCTGCACTGGGAAAAGCTCTGCGCTTTTTCGGGGTAGTCGGCGCTTTTGACACGGTGTAGCTGCTCTTCTTTGCCTTGAGAATATCCATAATTTCTGGTCATAAACAATCAGATTATTTCAAAAAGAGAAAATTCTAACCTTGGTGAGACATGTCCTCATAACCTTTGATGCTTCTTTTCATTGTGTACCATCGACGCTGCAGGGCGTGGGCACTGTGCAGATTCCAATTGGGGTCAGGGAGCGTTTTCCAGTCAACTTCCGTGTCATCGTGAATGTTGAGCGAATCAATTCTGAATATTGTCAGTGAAGCTTGAGGCAAAAGTGAGACACGTACTTCTGAACAAGAATGTATGCATCCTTTGAGCTCCAACGAGTCCTCTTACCCTCGTTCTTCACCAAGTGACTGAGAGAATCTGTCCTGAAAAGATGATGAGAATGAATAGTAAAATGACACTTCCACACTACCATTTAATCCGACATTGTTGGCGACTACGTTTACCACCCATCTTTGCACTTACGAGCCCCCAAAACACATCGTTATCCATGTCTTTCCCTCGTGAAACCGTCATCTCTGTGACGATGCGAGTCAATTCAGCTTCTTCTTCAGCAGACCAGAAACCTATGAAATTTATTAGAACTGCTGGCGTGATACCCAAAAAATGCCTGCCAGAAGCGCGGAGTTCTCGATTCACGATGTGGTTCCGATATCGGTCACGACAGTCAGGAGCTCTGCGGCCGACTACTTCACTAACTTTCTCCCACTGTTGTCCAAGATTTGCTACAGCTCTAAATGATATGTCGGTCAAGTGTGACAATACCGTGAGGATCACTTACTCTCTCAAACGATCGTCTTCAGACGGAAGCCATTTTCCTTGTGGTTTCAAAGGATGGTAGGCGCGGCGGATATAGTGATAAACAGACATGAGAGGTCGTTGAGGGACAGCATACGCTTTTCGGTATGTTCAATAGGATGGGCGCAAGTCACAGATCACGTACCGACTTCAGTCCAGAATGCGTTATCCCGGTCGCCCTCGTTCTTTGGATACATAACTGCCTCGAGTTGTTCTTGTGTGATTTGTCTCGTCTGGGTTTTGAGTTAATGATAAGGATAGAAAAAAGGATTTTATATGCTCACCAAACGATAATGCTCTATAGCAGCACGGATTTGCTGCTCTTCGAGAGCAGAGAATTTCCCTTTTTTGTAGACGAGACCTGCATTGTCAATCAGACTGCGCATCATGTAACATCACAGGTATCTCACCTTCCGATGCAGCTAGAGCGTTCAACTTACTAGAATGAAGCCATCTGGTGGCGAGAAGCTCCGCATGAGCGCTATGAGCGTGCTGTGGTTGATCGTGTGCGACGGAGGGTTGCATAGGCGGGTTCTGATTTTCCGACTGCTTCAGTATAGCCTCTGAAGACACTGGAATTTGTCCTAGAGGTTGGGGCGTTGTGACAGACATCGAAGGTAACACAGCTTCAAATGGCGCATCAGCAGCGACAGCAGCATCTCCCAGTGCTTTCAATACGCTTGCAATTTTCGTAACATCTATCTCCTGCAGGGCTCGAAGAACTGGGTCGTCCGGATGGAGGTTCATTTGATCAGACATGAAAGTTTCGGCTTCGTTCACATAGGAAGGGCCTGGATGGCCTGTAGCTGCCGCCACAATGGCAGAGAAAATAGACATTGTAGACTGTGAGTCGTCGTTGGGTTGCATCAACAGGTGAGGATCAATGTCATCTTCAGCGGGCCCATGACGATCTCCGTGGTCCTTGGATTTTCGTTTTTTCTTTTTGCTCACAGTCTGATCTTCTGACACCTCGGCGGTATGTTTTCTCTTTTTTGAAGCCGACCTCGACGCTTCACTGGGTGAAGACGCGAGGGGCATTAGGGTCGGCTCGTTCGTGGTGCAGATGTGATCACATGACAAAGCGCAATGCCAAAAATAAATACTTTTACTACGTTAGTTAAAAAAGTTTTTGTAGGGGATCAATCACAGTTCCCATCTAGAAAATCTGAGCACTAGTCGCAACAAACTGAAGGGACCAACCTTCTTGACAACCTTCGGCAATGTGCCTCGCTGGAAGCCAGCTCTTGTGTTCCATTCGAGCCCGAGAGGTCGTTCCATGCGTTGGTCAAACTGGGCTTTACTTGTGTATGGATATGGCAAATCCTTCACAAGATACTTGGCTGCCTTCTTGTCGCGTTTTTCTGAAATTATAACATGGGACTTGTTAAAGTCGGCTCGGGACTTTGGGTCAATTCCAGCAACCTTTTTGATGAACCGAGCATTCGGTGGTCGTGGTTTAGTCCCTGCACCTCCCCATGATCCCTAAACGTAATTAGCCTGAACGCAAGAGACGCCAAAACACGACTGACCCAGCCTGGAATGGTCACGTCGACCTCCTTCGGTGCATCAGCTGCAATTTCTCTCCGCTTCACTTCTTCGAATTCCTAGCGAGAACGTCAGAGGCTTGATCACAGATAACATGGGCTTACCTTCGTAACATTGTCTCCAGCAAATGCAAGAGCGACAAGATCTCGTTGTTGGAAGGCCGTAGCACCTTTTCCTTCACGTTTAGATTGTAGCAGTGCTTCCTGCTCCTCAACTTCACTGTTGACATCGGAATCGTGATCAGAAGCCACTTTGGAGTGAGTCGAAAGGGTAGCATCTATGGAAATCTCCAATGCTGCATCGGCTTGCAATTTTACTCTCTCCTCATCAAGTTTCTTGACCTGCTTTTTTATCTTGTTCTTTGATTTGTCTAGTGCATTGCTGTCTTTGCCAACAACCACTGTGTTCTTCTTACGCCCTCGAGCAAGGGAGTCGGAATCGTTATTAGCAAGCCATGGATTGTTCTCTGCTGTCTCCTGACGCGTCTTTGAAGACGAAGAGATTTCCTGAGGTGGTGGTGAAGGCGAAGGTGCACCGGGAATCTCAGGAGTTTCAAGTAGCTCTTCGGAGGGCTTCGACGAAGATGGACGGGGTTGGGTAGACTGCTTACGACAAAGTCAGCACATATTCAGGGAGTGTTACAATGCGTACCAATGGTCCTGGTCGATAAATGATGCGACCGCCTGTACGCGTTACAACAGGACCATCTGACATCTCCTCGTCGCTAGCTTGGGCAACATCGGCTTCTTCACCCAACTCTTTCGCAAAATCGTTCAATTGACGGTCAGCTTCCTGTCGCTGGCGTGCCATCGCATCCTTCATGAACTTCATCCCGAAAATCTGAGGCAACTTAGCCGACGACTCTGTAGGGTCATTGTCGAGACGATTCAACGCTTCCAGAGCACCTGACTTGATGGTTTCAACGGTAGCATCTGGATCAGACTCTTCCGCTGCATCATCATCGCTGTCGTCAGAGTCTTTGCCAGCAATTTTGCGTCGCAGCTTCTCCCCTCGAGCTAACATCTCTTCTATCCCTTTCCTGCCTTCCTCATCCCATCCTCCTCGTCCTGTCATCTGTTTGGCCCATTTTCCCGTGTTTTTGTGACGCAATGTTGCTCTCTCGCGAGCTCTATCAGCCTCTCGTTTGAGTTTAGCGTCTTCCGTTTCATCCTCTCCGCCAACATGGATTTTCTCTTCCATCCTTTCCTTTTCCTTCCGTTTGATCTTCCGGTATGTCTTGCTTTTGATCTTTGCAGTTCTCTTGGCCTTGATCTCTGCTCGAAACATCAGCTCGCGCATCTTGCGTAGCTCTGCACGACGCTCGGCAACTTCCTCTACCGACAGATTGTTCGCTTTGAGCATAGCGTCTTCAGTCTGTGCAATGTCCTCTTCACGCAATTTGGCGGCCTTGAGCAGAGTGTCAACAGAGTTTTCCAGCTCCGTGGTTGGCTGAAACATATATGAGAGGCACACTATGAGAAGCAGTAATATAATACCTTGAATTTGGCTGCTAGTTCCATATTTGAAACTCTGCCAGCAGGGTTTGTTTGAAGTGGAAAGCTCAAGTGTTCAGCCTGGTAGATGTCAGCGAGGAAAAGTGACAAGGAATGACATACGTCTCGTATCCGGGACATCGTAGCCTTCCACTTATCGACCTCCTCCTTTGTCTGTTCGTAGGCAGCCACTCTGTCAAGTCGATCTTGTGCACGCTGAGGCAGGGGAGCTGATAACGTCCGCGTCTTAGAAGATGAGGCCAAGGAGGCGATGGACTTTTTCAGAGCCAAGCCACCCGGTAGTAAGAGGTCGTCCAAGTTCAACTTACTCGCTGTGAATGTCAGTGGGTTTAAGCACAGTATGGTCGTACGTACATGACGAGTGGGCGTTGAATTCATTTTCGGGACCAGTGACAGTGCTTTCCTTGAGCGTTCGACGTTTATGAGGGGGTCCATCTGGCACTGAATCTGTCTCCGGAAGTTTGCGTTTATGGGATGCAGTATCAAGTTTTGAAATGAAGCCTTCCAGTTGGTCGAGGGCCGCAGGAGCATCACCTTCATCTTCTGAGGGCACTAAGGGATCCTCTTCGTCCATCTCTTCGTCCTCCTCAGCACCTTCTTCGGAAATATCATCGGACTGTTTGATTCCGGTGTCACTTTCAGTGTGAGGCTCTCCTCTGCCGTCGAGGACGTCGAGGACGTCGAGGACGTCAATAAACTCGTCATCCTCGTTTTCATCTTCACTTTCTTGGTCCATAGATGCATCCTGCATGTCCACGTCTTCGGTTAGATCAACTTCAGTAGAGGGGACGGCAGATTTCTTCCTTAGTTTCTTCTACGTCAAGTTAGTCGCAGTGTAGTTATGAAAAGTTGACTCTGCACTTTTCTGGAGAAGAATCCTGCAAACTGTTCATCATCGCTCTCTTCAAAGGCTGCGTCGCTGTCTATTTCTTCGTCGTCGTCACTGTCAATTTTTTCGTCGTCGCCATTTTCACCGATGAGTCTGGCTCTGAGTGGTTGGTCATTGTCAGAGCCAGCGTCTACAGCCTCATCACGATCCAGTTGAAGAGCAACTTTTGAACGCTTGGTGTGTTCTGGGATGTACTCGTAGACATCTGAAGAGACGACCTTGGCGTTGCGGATTTGCCTGCGTGCTTGCCTGGTCATAGCGTGATCGAAAGTAGGTAGCCCCATTTGGAATGTAGTAACTGTAGAGCTGAATAAGCAGCCACAACTTTCTAATAACAACTACCAATTCAAAAGCATGAGGTATGAATTGCATATCCTTTATATCCTGTCTAACAGCCGTATAGCAGCAAGCTTTCAGTGGCAAGTGTGCGAGGCAACGTCAAAGACATTTTGACGAGTGCTGCCGAGAAAAAGCGGAATTTTGTCGAAACCATCGAGCTGCAGATCGGTCTTAAGAACTACGACCCTCAACGAGACAAGCGTTTCTCTGGCACCGTCAAGCTGCCCAATGTTCCTCGTCCCAGAATGTCCATATGCATTCTTGCAGACGCCGCCGACATCGACCGTGCAAAACAAATCGAACTCGATTACATGTCGGTCGATGACCTCAAGAAGTACGCCAGAATATTCCTTTGTTCAGTCTGCTCATACAAAACTCACAGGCTCAACAAAAACAAGAAGCTCGTCAAAAAGCTCGCCAAAAAATACGACGCGTTCTTGGCGTCCGAGGCTCTCATCAAGCAAATTCCGCGTCTCCTTGGCCCCGGTTTGTCCAAAGGTAGTCTGTCTACTTTGATTCACCGCTCTCTCATTCATTTTCAGCTGGAAAGTTCCCTACACCGATTTCTCACTCTGAAGATCTGAGCAACAAGCTCACCGAGGTTCGCTCAACTATCAAGTTCCAGCTCAAGAAGGTCTTGTGCTTGGGTGTCGCTGTAGGCCACGTCCAGATGACTGATGACCAAGTCCTTGCCAATGTCATGCTCAGTAAGTCGCCATTATGGCCCACCGCGCCGTTTTATACCTTGTGTGCTAGGCATCAACTTCTTGGTCTCTCTTCTCAAGAAGAACTGGCAGAACGTCAAGTCCTTGCACATCAAGACTACCATGGGCAAGCCTGTCCGTGTATTCTAGATGCGCTCAGAGTGGATGAGAATTGTAGGGCTTGTAATGCATATCATGAAGCCTCGCACGCTTGGACCAACAGCTCGGAGGAGCTGAGTGGGAGCTGATACAAACCTTGCAATTTATCATCTATGTCTGGAAAAATATACAGTGCTTTTATTAGGTCATTGAAAACGTGATCAATTCATGAGCGCGCCTCCAGCATTTCGACTATTACCAGAACTGCTGAGGACCGTCTTTCAGTTGTGTCTACCTAGCTCTGACTCTGAGGATAGCCAACTTCATTCTGCTGTGGTGCTCCCAGTCTCTCAGGTTTGCAGTCCCTGGAGAGAGGTGGCCTGCTCGACATTTGAATTATGGGCAACTCTGTTCATCACTGCATCCCCAGGGAAGCAAAAACAAAAGCATTTACTGTGGCTGCCAACATGGCTCGAAAGATCTGGCTCTTGGCCTTTAACAATCAGACTAGATGTCAGTCTGGCCCCTGCATCATTGACAGGCGTTTTGCGTCAGTGACTATTGTCCTCTTCAGCTTACCACAATTTACCTCGAATCAGGTCTGCTAATGCCTGAGCTGGGCAGATGGCGTTCATTTCATCTTATATGTTCCGTTGCTTCACCAGCAAATCTGACTTTACCGTCACCGATCGATACTCCTCACGAGCTGAGGCGCATGAAGCTCGAGGTTCTTCCGCGCAATCAAAGACTATGGTCGTTCCTCGCAGATATCGCAAAGGGTGCTCCTTCATTGGAGCATCTCAACACTTGGCACATTATTGAGGGTATTCCATGGACTCAGCTCAAGTCCATTCAGATGTCTCATCGTGCAAACCTTGATATGCTATCAGTCCATCGTGTTATATCAGAGTCTTCTCGTCTCGAAACAGGTTACTTCCATCTCGTTCGCGATGTGATAGGTTCTGTGACCCAGCAGATCGAACATCGGGCCCTTCGTAGCCTGAGGATTGTCTCGTACCATCCCTTTGGCTCACTTTTTGACTGTCTTCGTCTGCCATCTCTTTGGGAGTTGTCCATTACCAATCGTGAAGAAGCCCTATGGCCGCACGTCCATGTCCTAGCCATGCTGTCCAGATCTTCGTGCTCGCTCACTCGTCTTATCCTCCGATTTTCGGATATCAACGATCAGCAGCTGATAGACCTTTTGAAACACCCAGGTATAAACAGCAGTCTTAAGCATCTCTCCCTGTATGAATGCAGCATGATCGACACGGTCTGCGAGCACCTGACCGTACGATCAGAAACTGACACACCTTTCGTCATTCCTAATCTCGAGTCTCTCTTCCTTCGTACTTACTCCAATAGTCCCGACGCCCTCTATCGAATGCTAGAGTCCCGAATTGGGCTCTGTGAAGGAAATCCCATGCGATTGCCATCGAAATGGATTCCATCACTCAGAACCGTAAAGCTCGACACCTCATCCTTCCTGAGACCTCCAAACGAGACGCAGGTCAAGTTTTTGCAGGATCATAAGCTAGATATCTCTGTGATTTCAGACTATGTAAAGCTATAGGCTGATTATGGTATCCGTTTACCGCAATCGATTTTCAACTTGTCAGCGTTTGTCTACATAGTACGCTGCTACCTCGACGACCTCATCACAGATGTTGTGTTTTGGGACTTTGGGACGATCTTCCGTTTTAATGGATACAAAGCAATGGGTGAGCGCCGATTTATCTTTTGGTTTGATGCTTAGAAATGCCCTCCCATATTAAAATGGAGCATCATTCCGCACATTTCTCGTCGCTACTTCTTAGAACGCCCCCAGCTTTGAGACTCCCAAAAGTTGGTGAAGAGCTTTTTTCAATTCTGCCTTTCAAATGACTCGGGCTTTATTGTAGCTCCCGGAGAGAAGTAGCTTATTCAACTCGTGTGTTGTGGACCACTCTGAAGATCATTGTAAGCAAAAACAGAATCACTTGCTTTCAAATTTATTACCCGGCGTCTCATTCTGCAGCTCCTGGTATCCGCTATGCCCATTGTATCCAATGCTCCATCGAGGGAGCCTACGGCTTAACCATGGGGCTAGAGCCCCTAGGCCTAATAGGCCTTCTGTCGTCAGAATTCAGAATGCTCGACAGCGTAACTTAGCAAAAAGGCTACATCTGTCCGGTGCAATCTCAAGCTGGTGAAAGAACACCATGAATCAAATATTTCAGTGACTTTGTTAATAAGTAGTTGTTACGATACACGTCGAGCTAGCCTATAATAAACCAGCAGCCCGCAAATCATCCTGAAGCCTTCTTTCATTCATTAACGCTTCTCTGAGTACCCTCACGCGATTTGGATCGTTAGGGTCGATCTCAATTATCAGATCGCTCTCGTCCAGTTCACCTTCCTCCGCTCTAGCTAATGCATGATCAGTCTCGGCTTCAGCAGCCTCTGCTCGAGTACCGAAGCCAAAGCCTTGTCTGAACAGATCGCCGCGTGAAATAGTATGGAGACTGAACAGTCGGTCAAACTGAGAGATAGGCTGATCTCGAGGTTGCGAAGGTTGAGCTTCCCTGTGGGAAGCAAGTATGCCTCTTTCCCAGCGCTTCACACGCCAGAATCCAAGGAGCGAAGTCAGAAGAATGAACCAACCTTGAAGAACCGAGTCAGTTGTCACCGTTAGTACCAAGAACCACTGACCAACTGTCATGAGGAAAAATGATAGCCACTCAGTGGTTGCATCAGCCACAAGCATGCCAGCTTGTTCATCACTGAGCTGAGGATGTGTCGAGTTGCCAGGTCCCATATGGCTGGCTATCATGGCATTAGACGGCGGCCCTGTTGGTCGAGGCGTGGTGCTGTCTCCTCGCCAGTCATCCCAAGGATTATTACCATTGCCTTCTTGATAATCAACCCTATTTCTCAGCGCAAAACCATATTGAATCAGCGTGACTCCCAAACCAGCTCGAGAACCCAATCGTGCGCTGTGAGTGGTGTGAAGCAAGTAAGTTAATAGCTGGGTTCCGAATGAGCGCGAATCTGCGAAACTTGGAATAACGTACGAAACCAACAAATTGGAAGGAAATCGACACAAGCATGTTCCAAAGGAAACTAAACAGAGATCCTGTTGGAAGGTTGTCTATGATCATCTCTCCGGCAGAATCAGGACTGAAAGGTGCATGCACAGTTGTTTCCCAATAAGGTGGCACTGCATCTGCTTGTGCAGACTGATAAGAAGGCGGTGCCTCTGCGCGAGCATCCTCCGGAACGACACGGATATCGTCACCATCTTGGACGGTCACTTGTGGTGCAGGTTTTGCCGTGACATTAGCAAAGACTCCGTCGTTCCCTGAACGATAATATTATGAAACGAAATTTCATATTATGCAGACGTCACCTGTTCCGCCACCAACAGGACCTTGCGGTCGCTGCGGTGCACGAGAAAACCGCTGGGCGTAACGAGTGGGTAAAACAGCCTGCATGCTCCGAGTAAACCAATTTCCTCTTGGGACGGGTATTCGGGAAACGTTGTTAAAGGAAGGAACGAAACCGTTAGAATTTCCAAACACTGAATTTGGGGGAGGCGAGCCCGGTGGAGGATAGTCGTAATCTATATTCTCAAAATCATAGACTTCGGGCGAACGAGACTGAGAGTTGTGGTACTGGGGTGAGGCTGAGCGAGTCAGCGGCTGCGATTCCGAAATGTTTTGCAGGTCATCATCGCCGTCGTCGGAGTCGAAAGCAGCCTCAAGCTCTCTGTCTGCATCGTGGTCAGTCCTTGGGTTCGGTAGAGGCGCATATCGATTTTGAGACATAGAGTGGTAACGAACGAAGTTGATAATATTCCCACGAACAAATCTCTTCACTAAGTACAACATACTTGAACTTTAAGTTGGAAAATATTCTGATTCGCTGCCTATCCTACAGGGTCCAATGATCGTTTTCTTGAGGCGTCTATCCTAGGGCTCGTAAATTTTTTGGCTTGATAGGCAGAATGCTCGACTCCACCTTTCAATGCCAGATAGCTGGGCCCGGTTCACCAGTTCTCTGTTACAGGAGTTCATCTCTAATGATGGCAATGGAACGAACCTGCGTACCGTGTTCGGGTAACACTGTGCATTCTGGATTTCATCATTTTTTGGTATATATCCAAAATGTTGCGAGGCGCGTAGCTCGACTCGCCAGCATCTGCGGATGGTTGCGGCGCTGGACGAATCAATCTGGCGCTCTTCAACTCAGCTTGCAGTTTGCGTCTGCGCTTTATGCTTTGCTTAGGTGGCAAAGTAGAACACTCCGAGATTGTACCATCCTCAGGCTCAGGCTTGACGTCGTCGCTGAGGGGCAATGATGGCGTTGACTCTTCCACGTCTACAGCTTCAGGCTCTTCAAGGCTGGCTCTCGTATCACAGAGCCACCGTTGGCAGTCCTGCTGGTAGAACGCGAGGAGGTTGTCGATTGTTTCAATTACTGGTTCAAGCGTTGTCGTTGATGCTCTCTTTTCCATTTCTGAGGTAGGGCAGGAAAGGGCCATAACAAGCCGCAAGTGGCCTCTTGGCTCATTATAAAAGACAAAGGTCTCGAACTAAGCGCCTCTTTCACGATCCAATTGGCCAGACCAATCGTCAAGTCCAGGCCTTGTGGACCAATGAGCTCCGACCAATCACTGTCTCGGCTGCCAACTATTTTGTTCCCAGCCAATAGCAGCCAATAGCAGCCACCGCACCTTGTTATATGCCGAGACAAACGGCATGGGTGTACGCATAAATCAATGACAAATAAGTTTCGAGCCTGAAGAGCCTGAAGAGCCTGAAGAGCAGTACTTGCAATACAGGCTTTGCCGGCCTTCGTAAATATTCTCGAGCATTCTGTCTACACAGGTCTACACACTTTGCTTTGCGCTCGGGTAGCCCCTTTTGTGCGTGCCGGTCTAGACATTTTCCTAGTATTCTAGACACTCCAACTCTACATACATCCGTGTTAATCATTTGTCCAGAACCTATGACTATGTTTCCTGAAAGGTTCTAGTGTAAATTCTAATGCAGAGCAAGGGAATCCTATTTCGAATTTGGCCAACACGCTTGGATGCAATATACCCAGTGTTCCGATTTCGACATCATAGGACTTGATCATGCTCTTCAAGTTTGAGAGGACGTTTCCTGCCCTGGACTGTGGAGGACGATAGAACACATGGGCCGCTCGACCAGGGAAGTAGGTGGGATCTAGCTAGACTTAGAAGCGACGGAGGGCAACATGAAGAGGACTATACCATCCGTCTCCTTCAAATAATAGCCGGTGGGGCTATCTTTGTCAGTGCTCTCGATCTTCGGAACCTCGAGCATTTTCATGGCCCGATCGAGTAAGCCATGAACAATCTCGAACCCGGCAGTCTTGTTGCACCACACCGCTCCGGCATGACGAATGTTCTTCGTCTGTCTCTCTCTCTTGCTATCTTTCACTACGATATCACCAACCTCAAAGATCCGGATGGGCAAAGCATGAGAGCGATTTTCCCGAACGGTTTTGAGTAGACCGGGTAGTAAGGTAGTCCTTACCACCTGAAATTCTAACGTCTTGGGATTCGCGAGCGTGACTACCTTGGTGCCATCGTCGATGTGATTCAGCCATTCAAAATTCTCTTCATGAGAGCACTGGAGTCATGTTGAAGGATAAGTCAGGTCAAGGAAGGAAGTACTGACCAGTGTCAATGCTAACACTTCAATCCATCCTGCCAGGGCCCATTCATGTCGAATAATATCGCTTAGCTTACCGATATTAGACGGTTTGCCAACCGTTGTTGTTGGAGGGAATGTATCGGGCAGATTGTTGAATCCATACGCGATGGCTGCGTCCTCCATGATATCACATTCATGAAGTATGTCGGGCCGCGTTGCAGGAAGCTTCACAAGCAGCTCGTCGGGGTTATTGGGCGAAATAATCGGATATAGCGACATTCTCTTCAACAGTTTTTCCACTTCTGGCGCAGATAATGATAAACCAGTACATGCGTTGACATATGACGCGTGAGCGACTGCAGACCGTTCGGATATATCTGGTGTTATTCGAACTTGACCGTCTGGATATACGACCTTTACAGGTTCGATGCTGAGGAGAAGTAAGTATATCGACCAGACAATTTACGGGAGACGTACGTGTATGGCTCTGCACAATACTCGGAGAACATCGTAGCCACTATATTGACCACGATATTCAATTTGGTAAAATCAGTGGCAGTAACATCAATAAAGACGTTCTGGGTATTCAAAGTGATTTTGCTGTGTTCCGAATTGATGATTGGTGGCATCGATAGCACGCGTTGCTTCGCGTCGTATATGATAGGATATACAGGAGAATCTCGAATGATGGGAAGATATCTCGATAAATGTTTTTCAGACTGGAACAATGTATGTTAACGCAAAGAAAGGATGGGATGTCAACGATACCTCATAGACTGTCATCAGTTCTTCTGCGGTATAGGCTTTATCTTTGCCTAATGGAATGAACTTTATATTCTTTGGAGGCCTCGCTTCATAAGTGAACGGAGTAGTCAGGGTGTCAAGATCGTGAGTCCCAATTGCGACGAGTTGTCTCCGCCGACAGATGTTCTGATGAAGCTTGTCCTGGAGGTCTATGAATGAGGCATACGAATGAGGAGTGAATTTGAGGTTTCGCAGGATAGCACACGCGAAGAAAGGGCGTATTTGTTTTGTCTTGGCAAATGTGATAAGTAGCAAGTCGAGATCGTGCATGGACGATTACCTCTGGAGCAATCGTTACTGTAAGGAGATCGGACTGGCCACCTGTTGGATATACAAGTTTGTACCGAGGTGCCTCTTTTTTGTCGAGAAAGACATTCAATGCGCGTGAAATTCCTTCAATGCACAAAAGATCGTATCTGTAGGGCCGTAAGCAATGCTTTATATCTGAATTGTGCGAACCTGTTGGCAGGAACTTCGATTTTGAGTTGCTGGTGTGGTTTAGAGATGTAGCCGATTCGTGCGGAGATCTTACCGGACGTTCAGCTGGGAGGCCATTGCTGATAGCATCCTTGACTTGTTCGGTTGTCTGATCGGCAAAATCAGAGCGAGAAATGACAAAAGCAGGATCGATGAGCATACATCTTCGTCCAATTCGAGGCCATATTCGAAGCATAGCTTGTCAAACTCTTCGGTTGCTGCAAGTCGTGTAAGTATGACGGCTAACAAATTGAATCGAATCACTGAATTCCTGGCCGAGTCTGTCCCACAGATCAGCCTTGTCCACAGCGACGGTCGGCATTTTGAGTCAAGTTACGATTTCCTTTTTGGGACGATGAAGTATGTCGCGTTGTTGAGCGGAGGAAAAGATAGCTGCTTCAACTTGCTGCACTGTGAAAATAATGGTCACAGTCTGATTGCAGCGGCCACACTCGGCCCAGAACAAGGAAAAGGTTTGCAATTTTCTAACGCTCATTGGCAACTCAACCGTACAGATGAACTCGACTCGTATCTCTATCAAACTGTGGGCCAAGATGCAATACAACTCGTTGCAGACGCGCTGGGCGTTCCTCTTTATAGACGCGTGATTACCGGCAAGGCTGTCGAGCAGGGCTCGGAATATGGCCCACGCGATGCCAGTACTGGCATTCAGGGAGATGAAACTGAGGATCTTTACGCCTTGTTGTCTATCGTAAAAGTGAGTGAGGCTCTTTCGATTGCTTTTCTCAGAATATGCCAGTCCCATCATCCTGACATCCAAGCCGTATCAGTAGGTGCAATTCTTTCCAATTATCAGAGAGTACGCGTCGAACATGTGTGAGCACAGTGTTCATGCATCCGTGAGCTGATTCAATTTATCAGTTGCCGACGTCTTTCTCTTACTTGTCTGTGCTATCTGTGGCAAAGGTCTCAGCAAGAATTGCTGGCTGAAATGATAGAAGTAGGAATGCATTCTATCTTGATCAAGGTAGCCGGCATAGGCCTTGAAGTCAAACATCTTGGGAAGACCTTAGCTGAAATGCAGGGCACTCTGGTCAAACTCGTCGGTTTCCAAATTTCCCATCTCAATCAATCCTGATGCAATTGTAGAACAGCTTGTACGGCTCCCATATCTGCGGAGAAGGGGGAGAATACGAGACCCTGACCTTGGATTGCCCTCTTTTCAAGTCGCGAATTGTTTTGTAAGTCGAGATATTTTCACCCTTCTTATAACAAAATCTTAGGAAGGACGTCGAAACCGTAATTCACTCTGACAGCGATTTCGCTACAGTCGCCTTTCTAAAAGTAAAGGATGCCTACCTGTCCTCTAAACATGATGCACCGTCTGTCACATCTTTCAAACCTCAAGTTCCCCCCCTTCTAGACGATACTTGGTGTTCTATTCGTGACGTAGTTGGTCATTCGCAGGGAGAGATAGAACAAGCAACTTTGCCGGTCCAGATCCATAACACGGCCGATCCAGGTGGCTGCATAGCGTCCTCTAGACGCGTCCGCAGCTGGGTTGTAGCCACCAACATGCAAGCGGACTTCTCAGAGCAAGCCAATATGACCTTTGTCGAGGAAGTGGCAGTGTGCTTTCAGATGCTGAAAAGTTGGATCATATCTTGTGATATAAACGAACTAACACTGTCTTAGGACATCTCTCTGATCATGGCGTTGAGTTGATGCACGCTGCACACATTAACATGTTCCTCTCCTCCATGGATCTGTTTACTGAAGCCAACTCCGTGTATTCTACCTTCTTTGGCACTAGTCCCCCTTCTCGAGCTTGCGTTGCTGTAGATCTCCCCTCTCCAAATCGTATCAGGCTTGACTGCATTGCAAGTATAGAGAACAAGGCCTCAGACCGACAAGCTCTTCATGTACAGAGTCTAAGCTACTGGGCGCCTGCGAATATCGGTCCATATTCGCAAGCTGTTGTAGTGCGTTTATCTTGCTTGACCTGGAGTTTTACTGACGTTTGTAGACTCAGCAGCGTATTTTTATCTCAGGACAAATTGGTTTGGTACCAAGTAGCCTGGCACTTCCATCCCCAGTCTCTCTGGCCACAGAAACCGCATTGGCAATGCAGCATGTAAATCGGGTAGTAGCGGCCCTTCGAGCTGGCTCTGGTGGTGGATGGGTTGGACATCATCAAAGTGCAATATACTGGCTTGCTCATGTCGAAGATATTCCTCACGTCCGCCGTGGCCATAAGGTGTATGAAGAGGTGTGTTATTTGCATTTCTTCACCAAACATTCATTTTCAAAAAAGACATACTCTCCAGTACCGACTTTATTCCTTGTTATCTCGTCCCTTCCACGAAACGCGCGTATTGAGAAGCAATCCATCATGCATACCGGAAGATTTATGGTCGATGATGAAGATGGGCAGACCACAATTGAACCCGAGCCTTCCTTTGCCAGGGGTGCCTCCGAAGATCAGAACGTCGAATGGCAGGTCTTTTCTTTTGATAAGACCCATTCTACTTGTGTGGTGATTTGCGTCCGTGAAGATGGTACGCGTAGTGAACGCCTCTCTTCTTTCTGATCAGATCTATGTAGAACAGGTGCCGTGGAAGGCCAGACAACTGATACCGATGTCCGATGTTTTGTCTGTCCGACTTTTCTACGATCCTTCGCGTTGTGGCAGTGAAACCCCAGCATCACTTCGCAATCTCTACGCTTCGGACGCACTATCTGTCAGTCCGATTCCCTGCAGATCCATTGCAACGATGTCAAACCAATATTGGGATTATGCCATTTGGATCCTTGTAGCCTAGATATAGCAAACAAAAGTACTAGAAAGATGTAAAGCAAAAGATCGTCTAACAATTTATGTTTCCTCTTGGAGCGCTTGTAGTTCACTCAGTCTTCGCCTTATTGCCTTCTCTGTGGGTGTGGGAGGGACCATACGAACGATCAATGCGCTGGCGAGTAACTAGTGAGCAAGACACATGGACTCGAACGGGGTACCCACCCTACAAGGGTACAAAGTCCACCAAACCGCAGAACCCAAGCGACACCGTTCTTCCCATAGTATGTATTATCGGTGGTGCCCTGATCTGTCGGTCCATCCACGATACGGAATATTGCGCTGGTTATCAAGGCAACCTTTGGTAGGCAATTAACAAGAAACCGAATAGGATTAGGTTACCTACAAGTAGTTGAGGCAGTACGATTGCTAGGTTGTGGACCCCAAGGACAGTGCCTCCAGCTACAGGAGCCGACCCTGTTTTATCTGGTCCCGCTTCGTCGTCATAAGAATGAGATCGTCTTCGAAGAAGAGGTTGATGTTCTCCACTATGGCGACTCAAATGACCAGGGCTGGAAACCGTGCGGATGTGACTGCTTGCCGTAGGAGGCTTAGGATTTTGGAGCTCCTTGAGCAACTTGAGAAGGGCTTAACATTTCAGTTGCTGGTTTAAAAAAGTGGTCGCACCTCCATAATGATAGCGAATGGAGCCCACATAGCCACTGCCCAACAAATGCCAACAAGACTGATAAAGACAGTTGCCTAAGAACATAAAAGCTACCATCTTTTGCAAAAAGAGTGCCATACCTGTGTTACAGTCGAAATGAAGAACGTAGAGAAGGTAAGGATTGTAAACAGAATTAGAGCGGCCATCCAGATGTTGCGGAGAAGGAAAGGCGTGATAGGCAGACGAAGGGGCATTCCTTTGCGTGCAGCTTCTGCTCTCCATTGCTGAACAATAGCCCTGAGACGGGAGATTTCAGCATCTTCATTAACGTCCTCCTTATGTGCCATCAAGCGGCGATCGCGGGCGGCGAGGTGGGGTAAGATGATCCCAGCAATAACAGCCACTGTATCCCATCAAGATGAAGTTTGGTAGACACTGATATGACAAACCTATGCTGTAGATAAGCATTGCAAATTCACCCGTCCTGGTGGCAACATCGGGATCCGGCTCTTTACCCATTTCGTAAGCCATAATCTGTCCCATGTATGTTGTTCTGCCAGGATTGAGGAACAAGATTAGCATGCACAGAGACTTACGAGTAGAAGAGGAAGGGAAACCTATTGACTAGTTATCATTTCCAAAGTGTGCAATGTAGAATGACAGACCAGCCCATGAACGCAAAGACTTGGACATAGCAGACACGTCTGATGGGTTTGGGCAGATTGACAATGGCCGTGTAGATATTGTCCAAGACTTCTCGGAATTTACTGCAGGCGGATGAGATGGAGGGCAGAAATCAAATTTGGTAATAAGACCTTTGCTTATTATGCAGCCGAGGACGCTCTTCTTCCTCATGACAAAAGCATGTTATGCCAACGGTGATGACAAGAATAACGATGCAGATAATGCAGAATTTTCGAAATTGCGTTCCACCTATGAGTCTGATGATGGGGAGACTCGCAAGAGGTAAAAAGCCTGAAGGTCGTCACAAAAGAGACTTGGCAAGATGGTGTTTACCAAATCCAAAACCGGCGATGTTCCCAGCGTTGGTCATCCGTCCATGCCATGCATTACCTGCATTGAGCTGCCCTGCTGGTGTGATATCCAGCAAAAGATTTCTCAACGAGGCCTGGAGAGCATTGAGTGCAAAGTCCAAAAGGTAGAAGGACACGATGGCCAAGATGATAGCCGTGTCTTTAGCCTACAAATGATGTTCAGGACGTAATGAAACACAAGGTGAAGACATACTCGCTTGATACGTTTCTCGTCCCAATCGCCAGCTCCGACTCCAAATAAGTCCACGAAAAAGGCAGCCAGAGATTGACAGTAAGCCAGAATGAGAGTAGAGACTATGAGTACACCCGTAGAAGTGATAATCCAGTATCTTCGTCGGTATTTCGATGGCGATGAATCAGAGATGGCGCCTTAGCAAGTATAAGTCCGTGAATGTTTAGACTGTTGGACTGCATACCGATGACAGGTTGAGCGATGAGACCACTGATGGGGCCAGCCAACCAGACGAGCGAAGTGAGTTCTTCACTCAGCCTGGGCACCTCAGCTACAGTCGATTCAATTTGGAAAGCTTACCCTAAGGAAAGGAGAAAAGGAGTGCCATATCCCAGTTCGACGGTCCAGGCAATTTGAGCGCCGGCCATAGATATGCCTAGCAAATTTATAGCAGTAGCTACGGGAGCTAGGACGCAACACACTGAGAGTAATTAAATTCCATGATGAAAGACGTTTCTTCACAGGTGTAGTAGGAACCGCGGTTTCTCTTTCCAAGGCTACATTGGACTGTGAATCTGCTGGCTCAGTGTTGGGTTGTTCTAGCCTCTGCCTGGATGGCCATGGAATTTGGGTGGTTGGATCTTCATTCTCCGCAACCGGTGCATGCATTGTTGACGCGTGGCGTTTAGAGCAAAGAGACGTGGAAATTTAAGACATGATGAGTTGATCATGAACGCTACCTAAATTAGGGTCACCTCCCCGTAGTCCTTGGCAATCGATATAGGCTTGGGAAAGTCAAATAGTGTCTCTACGGATCTTACAAAGTTAACTAAGGTTACATCTTGGCCCAACGCAAGCGGTACAACTGTAACAATACAACTTGTAGCGTATTGCAAGAAAGCGTTCAAATGGTGGGTGCGAGCAATAATAAGTAAGTCATACATAAAATATGGTGGTACAGGTGCTGCATCTGTTGTCAAGGCCGGACAGAAGCAGCAGACAAACCTCTTCGGTGGTTGTAGCTAGCCGAAAGCGAATCTAGATGAGGGTGTTTTGTTGACGGGTGGTAAGCCATTCGCCGCGAAGCCACAGACGAAGAGCCTTCTTCCAAGAGAGGTGGTTCAGGGAATCGAGCGTACTGACTCGGGGGTCCAACGTACGTCTCCGTGTCAGATGTCGGTGATGTGATGGATATCGACGTCGACCGAGTGAGGACGGGAGTGGTGCTACTAGGAGAGGCTGAAGTAGCACCAGGAGGTATTTCATACACAGGAGACGTTGACCGCAGCTGAGATGCTGATATTGAGGGCCTGAGTCGCCTTGGAGTCGCCGCCCCACTGGCAATGTTAGAGTATGAGGGAAAGTTATCATCCCCAACCGAAGACGCAAATGATCCATTCTGCGACTTGTTGTCAGTCGAGGAAGTACCTTGGCTTTCACTTCGATTCCGCCTCATGTACTTCTCCATCGCGTCAGCGTCGCGTTCTCTGACGCGGCTAGCGAATGGAGAAAGAGAACTGTAATTGGATGGATGAGCACCCATCGAGGATTGTGAATGGTTACTGCCATGTGACGAATGATATTGACCAAGAGAACTAGCTGATGGCTGAGAGGGTGATGAAGAAACGGAAGCTGAATGACTACTGCGTGGCCCCACCGCCAAGCCATTAGTCTCAACTTCCCCGCTATCGGATGTATTCGTCGTGCCAGACCCGCTTCGCATTCTTGGCAAAGGTTGACGGAATTCGCGATCGGGGAGAGGCGGAGGGTTCATAGGAGGTGTAGAGCGTTCTGCACCTTTTGATGTAGCTTGGTAGATATTTTTGCGCGAGTTCTTTTTGTTCTCGTACTGTATGCGAGCTGTATCCTGTAATGTGTCCTTTGTATTAAAGCTAGAAAGGCATTATGAAAGAAGCTGATAAACTTTGGACAAGACATACGAATAAGCGTAATCGGAAGCCGTGAACCCCTCGTTATTATGGGCGTTATACTGGCAGCCACGCTCAATTAGAAGCTGCACCACCTTGGGTAGACGTGAGTTACTGCGATGAAGGCGGATCCAAGAGACTTACTGAGATGTGACCCCACGAACTCGCGCTATGCGTAGTGGATTAAGAGAAGGAATGAATGCAGGTTGTACGCACTAATGCAATGGAGTGTTCCCTTTATTGTCGGTCAAATTGTAATCGGCTCCAAGGTCGCAAAGCATCTAAGCAAACTTGTTAAGGGGTTGCAAGCATGGAGCGTCCACCAACACATACCCTTACGAGCTCATCGTTGCCTTTTTGTGAGGCAAAATGTAGGGCTGTTTTTCCGTGTATGTTCTGCCAATTGATCGTCTTTGGATAGCGGTCAAAGTAGAGTCTGGCCATGCGTAGCACCGCCCTCAACGTGTCACTACTATCTGAGCCAGTAGTTGAAGGTTTCTGGTCGGCCAAGAGCATGAGAACGCAGTTATTATCTGAGTCCTGTGCCCCGGAGTTTGTGAACCGGTAAGGAAATACGAAGCTGACGTACCCTGCTATATTCATAGTCGTCGTGGCCTTCGGAGAGCAGGAATTCAAATGTCTCTTCGTGGCCGAGGACTGCAGCCCAGGCGAGTGAGGTGTAACGACGAGATGCTGGGTCCGAATTTCTCATGTCCGTCCTTTGAATGAGCCGCTTTACTAGAAATAGGTTGTTCTCTGCGCCAGTCAGGACGTAGAAATGGAGAGACGAGACGGAATTACCTTTGACTGCTCGTCGCAGCCGTATCGTCGGGTCCCTTTCCGCCATTTCCGACTGTGAAAGGAAGAGACAATGAACGGAATATAATAATCGGCAGAGAGCACGTGGTCTGTGCTGTGCGCGTCGAGCGTGACGCTATTAATAACACTCATGCCAAAAGTCATATCAAGATTCACGGTCTCAGCCTCGTCTGACACAAAACCGACGCCTTCAGAAGCTGCAGCGCTTCGAGTTTACTGTACGTCTCTAACGTGTCTCGATTTCTGGTCCAACGTCTCCATATAGACTGCATATGTGGCGAGTTTATTGTAAGTCTTTGTTTATCCCCACAACGCACTGCCTCCATCGCCCCAGCTTGTTATTGACAGGAACATCTCGGCCCTGCCGCGGCGTCGGTCTGATGGTAAGTTGGAGACATGTACTGGAAAAGTTTGCGCTTCATTCATTCAAGACGCGATTATCGTGCGGTCGCAGGACAGCGACTCAGCAGAGGCCAGGGTGTTCAAACTGAACGCCATGTCTGCAGATCCCATAATTGTTCAGAGGTCGGGTCTCGAGTTCATTCATAGCCATCGTCTGACAAGTCCACAGGGAGAAAGGATGCGAAAAGCAACTTAGGTACAATTGTCCTCGCTGTGCCCTGCCCGTTGCGTATGAAACAGGTCCTAAAGGGCAGTTTATGTACTTGATACGAGGGGCGCTCACTCAAATGCAGGGTCAAATTCCAAAGGACGCGTTTGAGGCAGCAGCAAAGAATGATAATTAGATGTAGTATATACACAACACAAGTCTGTCAACAGGGCGTCAGCACAGGTCAGAGCAGCAATTGGTTTAAAGGCAAGTAGCTCAGCTACCGTTGTAACAAGAACTCAGCAAGTCAGGGCTTTGCCCCGCTCTCGTCCAGTGTGAATAAAGTTGTAATCATCGCTACGCAACACAACGGAAATTGCGACTTACCATGGCAGTGCGGGACGCTCATGAAGGAAATTTTCAAACCAGTGTGTTTGGCTCTGTGTAGCCACGGTGAAGCTTATTTACCGGGGTCAAGTTCGCACGACACTAGGAGAGGCTAGTCTATACTTCTACACTAGCATCCCCATCTGCAGCAGATGCTGGTGGAGTAGGAACGACGGCGTTCTTTCCCTTTCCCTGGCGACATTACTAACATGATTTTTTGCTGACAATATCGAGACCGACCTTTTCCTTCTTCGCCTTCACAGGTTTGGCTGGTGGTGGGGGATAGGCCAATCTTTCTGTCTCTTTAAAGTCTTTGTCCTCTTCCAGAATTTTCTGGATAGCTGTCAGCAGACTGACAATGGCATCTCCTACTGAAGCTTTTAGATCCCCCGGATGGATGACTTTATTTCTAAAGTCATCTTCGAGTGTCTTGAAGCATGAATAATGTAACGGTCCGCCGTACTTGACATTACGTGCAACGGTGAAGACGGATCCGGATGGAGCGTCCGCAGCAACGAAGGGCTTTTGTGACCCTTCTTCGCCCAAGGCTTGTTGCTCAATCCGGAGCTGGCTAATGGGGATCAGGACAGTTTTGACAAAACTCAACAGCCCGTTATCGTCAACATTACCCTCTTCACAAAACGCGGCTTTAACTTTCTTCCGTACAACCTCCGGAGGGTCGAGGAAATCGATCTTGGAATTGGGGTCCGACGATGACATTTTTCCACCTGCAAGGCCGGGGACCATCTCATTCATCAGATGAGCCCGCTTTCGGAATCCTAATTTAGGTAGGTAGAGTTCTGCGAACGTGAAGATTTTACGCTACAGCATTGTTAGCCAAGTACAATGCAGGAATTCAGGCGCTCAACTTGATCGACACCACCAAACTGGAAATCCACATCGAGGTACTGCTCGTCAAGAGCTTGCAAACCCGGATACAAGAGTCCACTCAACAATGGACTTTCGACCTGCTTTACGACCTCTGCACCGGCCTTTTTCGCGTCGTGTTCTGTGACGATGGCACACAGACGATAATTGTCCATGTTGTATTCTGGTGTTAGTTGGTAGGAGGATCCGTGCACAATCACAAGTTTTTCTATCGGAATCCCGAGGGAAGTGAAGACCGCACGAAGAAGCATTTCATAGTATTTTGTGCGATGTTTGACTAGCTCGATCGGAGCCTTGAGGTTGTCCAGAAACGCGTGTACGTCTGGGCGTGGATATGAGCGTGACTCGATGATCTTTGTAGAGATCCATTATACCTGCAAATAGGACCTTGACCTGTGTACTCGTTTGAATTCGTTGAAAGAGTGCAAATAGTACGACTCACCTCGACACCAGCATGAAGAAAGTCTGCGATCTTTGTTAATGGCACAAAGTACCCGATGTGAGCTGCAGTACAAGATGAGCTGATAAAAGCGAGGAGTTTCTAACCTACGCCTTCCAGTTGGTGCAGAGCCTACAGATCTATTAGACTTTGCAAGATGTATTGGCAGTGGTCGCTTACCCCAATAGCATTTCGGAGTTCGTCCCTCTGCGAGGATCGCCTTGATAGAGTCACCGCCAAGGACTTCTTGTAGCCGTCGGGTAATCAGCTCGTATTTTTCATCTGCTGTGAGGGTCGACATTATGGTTCGAGTCAAGTTCGGCTCGATAATTCAAGGTGTTCTAAAATTTCGCACGCACCCTATTGGTCCCTGTCTTCCATGAGCTTGCCGTCGTCGCGTGAGTTGGAGCTCGAAACTCTGCTCCGAGACCGCGATACTGAACTCGTAGAATTGAACGCAAGTTTCTTCTCGTTTTCGCGTTGATTTGCTGATTTTTTTCTTCTTGTTCAGGATGAGGTTACGCGCCTACGGCAGTTCTTGTCTGTGCAACCGGAAGCGTCCGCAACAGATCCTGTAACATTACCACCTTCCTTGGTCTCTTTATTGCTCCCTCGTCTGAATCCTACACCGTCTCTTGATCCAGGCTCTTCAAGTTCTAGCACCGTCACTGCCGCATTAATGCAGAGAGTACGGCTTCTCCAAGAAGAGAACGACGAATTGTACGATATCTTGAAGCGCGGTGAAACTGGAAGACTGAAGGAAGAGGTAAGAGACCTTCGACGGGTAGTCACCAAACTCGAAAGCGCTCTCCGAGGTACTAGTCTCATCTTGCGCCTCGGATGCCTGATTTACTTGCTGCTCAGAGTCGCATCAAGTGATATCCTCTCTGTCGTAAGTGCAGTCTCAGTTTTGAGATATGTCTGAGCTGGGCACAGCACTGAACTTGACAAAACGTACGAGACTTTTATGACGAATGCACGACAGACGAACAGCGTCAAGTCGACATCTCGTTCACCTCGCAATACATACCATCGCAATACGCCTCCGTCTGGAAACGCCTCCACTAAACAGCCCCCTACTGGACCACGAGCGTTCAAGAAACCTCGTGTTTCGGACTCCTCGCCATCTCAACGCCTCCAGAGTTCTCTTCCTTCATCGCACAAGGCTCACAATCATTCAAACTCTTCATCTCGATACCACGAGGACCGATCTCCGCGGTTATCTAGCGAGAGCCGTGGACCAAGATCTGGTAACAGTATGCGGATGGAGGTGGACGACGACTCCAGGACGAGGCCACGGGAATACCATCACAAGGACCGCAACAGCAATGCAAGAGAGGCTGAGAGGGAGAGGGGACGGGACCGAGATGGGAACAGACGCAACGGCAACTATCCAGGACCTGGTCGAACACGCAAAACTGAGCGCGGAAATGGCAACAGTTCACAAAGTGGGGATCGGACGTTAGCAGAACGAATGGGCTTGTGAGAGAGCTGGTTTCTCTGTGATGCCATAAAATTTACTTGGTGGTATGAACCTGGATTATCTGTAGCTATAGACATTCTCATTTTGATCATGCAGCTGTGTATCTGTGCTATCGCATTTACTTTGCTACTAGAAGGTATCTTGCAGTTGAGATCATTGCCAAAACATTATTACTATATACATTGTGAGGACTTCGAGGATTTTACATTATGTACATACAAAATGTACAACGCTAAGTCAAAGGCTTGGTATAGTGTACTAACAACAGCAATTGCAAGATATGTAGAAGAATGTACTGGTTGCATTATCAAAATGGGTAGTGTAGACGTAACAAACGCAAGTCGTTCGCAACAATGCTGGCCATCTCACACAGCGCATGTGCGTGAAGCAGTCTGCGGACTGTTATGAAGGGAGAAAAAGCTCGAACAGGTCATTGCCATCTCTCTGCCATTTGGATTGGATTGGCGCTGTTTGCGAGGCGAGCTGAATGGACTGAATATTGACGGTGATATCGGTGATATTGTGTCGATGTCAGGTAAACAAGGAGAGACGAGGGTGGGATGTATAACCGGTTTCTTGTCTGTTGGGGCAAGAAGGATCGGTGGGATTTCCGGTACGGGAGGTACTGCCTCGACCGTTGGACTCGGTGGTGGCGAGCGATATGGAATTGCGGATTGCAAAGAACGTCGTTTGGCGGGTAAAGAGCGTGGTGTGGACGGTGGCGACACGTCGATTAATAGTTTGGATCTGTCCTGCCTGTCAGACTGTCTTTTCTTCGCCTTGAGCTGCTCGCAAGAACGAGTCAGATGCAGTTTGTTCAGAGTCTGCGGCACGACTGGGGCAGACACCGACTGCATACTCAAAACTGGTCGTCGCGGGCGATACGGTTCTAATGGTTTGAGCGTAAACTCGGGCGACGACGGGCGGTACATGGAAGTCGGGCAGGACACTTGCTCATTTCTTTCAAATGCGTGTTTTTATAAAACCAGCGTGTGAAATGCGGAATCATTTTATTGTGCGTGTATCTATCCCAATTTGGAATAATTCCAATTTGGTCCATTGTTCATTTCTGGCTATGCTCACCTTCAGTTCCAGATGACAACCGTTGCGCTCTAGTCCACGTTTTCTTATCGCCTCCATTGTTCACAGGACAATGAGTCGCAAAGAATTCGAAGTGTCTACCCGATCTTCGCGATCGGAGCCTACGGTACACGATGATGTACGCCATTTCGGACCCGCATTACTGCGTTCTGAACCATTCCTTCAGTCGTCTGCTCAGCACATAGGCAAGTAGTCTGTCAACATACCTCCACAGAGGCACATTCTTCCATACCAAACTCACTGACAACGCGACACTATATCCCTGGACAAAATCCGTTTCATTCGCACCTCGTGTTCTTGGCGACGCCAGCGCCAGCGTCGGCGTGCACAGCAGCCGGCAATTAAAATAAAGGGTCCAGTTGTCAACTTGTCACTTTATTTTTTCAATAATACGCCACTGCTGTAAGTAAATGAAACCGTGCGCACATACGTCGGCCGCCGCAAGTTGTGCTTCCGTGTTTGAGAAACGAGCTCGGCTCCAAGCACATCAAAACGACGGGGGATTGGGTTGTGGAGCCCGTAACCGCCTTCGTCGGACCAAAACTCGGATCACAAAACGAGTGGTGTCATAGTTTCAACGTCCAAAGGTTGTACGAACAGTATCAATCAACACCCAATTCCAATCCCCGGTGACTTCCCAAAAGTTCACACCTGCCATTCCCATGGCCTTCGCGAACTGGGCCTTCATCGCAATAGACTCCGGGTCGTCATATGAGACTACCTGTTTCACGACAGAGTTCACCAGATACGGCGTAGCTGAACACCCGTCCCACTTTCTCTCAAAGCCACTCCATCCTACATATTCTTCGCCAATAAGATTGAGAGGGTCTTGTTCGACAACTTGAGGCTGCCCCACAACGTTCGCAGTAAGAGCACCTTGTTCAACAAGCTGGCTGAAAGTTATTTGACCGTCCTGATCAGGGACAAGGCTCCGTCTCGCATGTCGAGTGCGAAGCGTATTTTCTGTCGAATGAGAAACATATCCATACGCCGGAACGCCAAGTACAAGCTGAGAGGGGCGAAAGCCACCCGAGGTCCAGGTATCATAGGCAGCTACAGCATTGGATTGCGGCTGAGTAGAGTTGCCACACCCATCATATAGTGGCGCATTAGCTCCCGGTGTCGAAGATACTGCAATTGTTGAATATCGGAATGCAAAGAACCACCCATACTTACCACCCCAGGTATCGTAATTCATAATGTTGATCCAGTCAAGAACCTGTGCAAAAGCCGAAACGTCCTCCATTGGCTGCCCATCAGACCCCGCCCAAGTTGTTGTTGACGTTGCTGCAGTGATGATAGCGGAAGGCCAAGACTCTCTGAGAAGCTGCAGAAATGCGAGGTAATTGGCCGAGTCGGAAGATGAAATGATATTCCCTGCATTTCCAGGTTGTCCTGGATATTCCCAATCGATATCGACACCATCAACATTGTGTTGCTTGCAGATTCTGACGATATTGTCCACAAAAATTGTCCTAGTTTCTTGCGAACTGACGGCACGAGAAAAATACCTAGAAAAATATTGGCCATACAACTTGCTTCAGCAGGAATTCATCCTTACGTGCTTCCTGACCAACCGCCTACACTTAACTTGACCTTTGTACCTTTGGAGTGCGCTGCTTTAACAAGCCGATCGAGAAGTTCAGGCGATTCAGGGTTATCCCAGGTAATATTGCAATTCTTGTCAGGTATGGCGAAAGCAAAGTCAACCCAATCCAGTCTTTCAAAGTCAATTATCTCAGGTGGGAAAGAGTCTGAGGACCAGTCAGGATAGTAAGCCATGACAAGCGGCGTTGAAGAAGTTTGAACTGTCGCAGAAAAAAGGGGTACTACAGAGCTCGTCGGACTAGGACCTGCCTGATTATAGAGCTGAGGTGCACCCTTGATGAAAGAAGGAGCCAGCGAGACCACGGCGAAGACAGCAGATAACATGATGCAAAATGACCACCAGGGTGATGAAGGTAGAAGGAACAGAAGTTTAGATCACGAGTTGCTGAAAGCCGACAAGCGTGACTTTGCAAAGCAAGAAGACACAAGTCAACTGTGGAAGAAATCGACGCAGAGTCAGATGGTTCTACACCCAATGTGCTTCAGTATCGCCTGATGAGATCATGGGCACGCCTTTCTGTGTACTTATATAAACAACTCCCTTATGATCTCGCCTGTTCCTTCTTCCTACAATGGCGTTGCTACGCTGGATAACTACTGCTTCTATTCTTTTTCTAACAGTCCAAGCACTAAATTGGACCGCGACACCGTTCAACCCACCGAGTATCCCTTTAGCAGTCCGCTCACCATACGTTTCTGGTGAAGTTCTCAACGCAAACAGGCACGTATCTGATCTCGTCCAGCTTGGCTAGCACAGGGCTCCGGTGCTGCTCTTAACGACGTGTGGCCCACGTTCTGGGCAGGGCAAGTAAGACTCTGCCGGAATTGGCCGTGTCTTTTTTGCTGAAATACTTATTACTAGATCCTCGGCTGGGCTGGCTTTGTAAAGGTCGATGATACCGCATATAGTTTTCTGGGTGCACCGGCAGTCCCTGGAGCTACTTTCGAGAAAGCAACGCAAAAGAGTTTCAAGGTCGGTTGTTCAATGATCAATCCTCTACTGTCTCAAGTCATCCTACTAGTTCACAAGTACACAGAGCATCTTTGTTTTGTCGGCTGGTCCTATCGACGTCACCGTAACTTTTTTGTCCCCAGTAGAGGTGATCGCGTTGTTCGAATCTGATAGGCGGCTGATTATCATTCCAAGCCTGATGATCTCGTCCAGCAATCTATACCCTTCTCGTACATGGCTGTGAGTGCCGCCTCCACAGATGGAAACTCGCACACAGTTCAAGTCTACTCTGGTAAATGACATTGCTTCGGCTTCGTTCTCCCCTCACCCTTACAGACATAAGTGCAGAATGGGCGTCGGGAGACCGCAGTCAGACAGTTAATTGGACGAGTACAACTTCCGGAAGTACTCTCATTCACCAGGTTCAGCTGATTTCGCAGTCGGTCTTTACAGAGTCTGCGGATCAAATCCAATGTAGGTTTTGTGGAAACCGCATCAAATCAACTAACTATCGAGCAGATGGCTCGTCGTATTATGCGACAACAAATGTGATTAATCTAGCTTCCTCTTTGGAAACCACACTCATTGTCCCATTTTTAGACTCAAGGTGCAACGTATCAAACCGGCGTCGATGTGACAACACGCGCACAATTCATTAACAATGGGGTTCTTGCAAATACGCTGGACACCAACTTTCGCGCTGTCAATGACAATTGGCCGGTCTTCGCATTTGTCCATAACTTAGGCAGTGTGGCGGGCGCCACTCCACCTGTCATTTTCACTGGTTCGTCATCTTTTTGATCCTATGTTTGAAATCCACTCAATTTTCATACAGTGGGCCACATCCGGGATCCTGCTGTCACATATATAATTGCAAATAATGGCAGACAGTCCCGAAGTTTCTACTGGTGGTCTTCGTTTTCAACACCAGCTGCTCTGGTATGCACCAGGAGATTATCAATTATACACCTCACCGGTCTAGATATCCGACTTTTTTGGGCGTTACGCGACTGCGCTCTCCAATGCTAACGCTTTGGATGCACAAATAAATTCAGATGCTACTAAAATTTCTTCCGATTACGCCAGCATCGTTGCGCTTTCAGTCAGACAAGCATTGGGAGCTATAGAGCTAACCATCTCCAGGACATCTTCCGGCTCATTCAATACAAGTGATATCCTTATTTTTATGAAAGGCAAGTTTGACATCCTTCAAATATCATAATGTCACAAGGCTAATTAATACCATCGTAGAGATCTCTAGTGATGGAGTAAGATTTGTTTCTAATTCAGAGTCTACATTGATCATCCTTCAGAATGTCAACACTGTTGATGTTATCTTCCCAGCCTGGCCCATACTCTTGTACCTCAATAACCAGCTAGGAAAATACCTATTAGAAGGGCTGTTCAGGTATCAGGCCACAGGACAATACCCGAACAAGTGGAGCATACATGACCTTGGTTCGGAAATTGACGCTTACATTAATATGGACTAATTTTTCTGTTCGATAGGGAGTAGCTATCCTCAAGCTATAGGTCAGCTATTCCTTCACTGCTACGCATTTTACAAGCCTCCTTTTCAGGACACAACGATGGATCAGACGAAGGTGTGTTTCAATCTGATTAATATCTAACTGCGACAAAAACCAACTCTCTGTAAAGCAATGCCTCTTGAAGAATCAGGAAATATGCTAATAATGAGCTTGTCCTATGCTCAAAGGTCAGGTGACCACTCCCAAATGACCAGATATTCCGCTCTCTTGGATCAGTGGACCCAGTTCCTCATCAACGACTCCTTGATTCCAGAAAATCAGATTAGCACAGATGATTTTGCTGGTGCTCTTCCTAACCAAGTACGTCTCGCTCTGGTGCTGTGAAACCTGATAATGTCGACTCGTCAGACTAATCTGGCGATCAAAGGAATCATTGGTATCAGAGCCATGTCGGAAATTGCGTCAATCTTGGGAGATAGTAAAAAGAGCTCGAACTACAGTGTTCGTTTGCCCTGACCCAATTTAAGGTTCCTTTACACATTAACGTATTTTTACAGTCGATTGCTGAGAGCTACGTACAGCAGTGGCAGAATTTTGCAATGTCTACGACTGGGGAACATTTAACCCTGAACGCAAGTCTAGTACTTCTTTTACCACTGAAATTGACAGTTCCAGATAGTATGGTAACGAATCAAGCTGGGGACTGTCGTACAACCTGTTTGGAGACAAATTACTGGGCTTGAATTTATTCCCTCAGTCAGTCTACACTATGCAAACTGCCTGGTACAAGACCGTCACAGGTCGGATTGCAAATTCTTTTCCAGTTCTGCTCTCAACTCACAATGACTCAGAACCTTTCGGTGTACCTCTCGATACGCGTCACACATATACCAAGTCCGGTGTGTGGCTCGTCTGTTCTTTCTCTATCGCCTTGATATTTGTGTAGATTGGGAAATATGGACCAGTGCTATTATGACGGGTAAGATGTGGTAACTTTGTCTGTGCGCACATTAAAGTCAGTTTACAGACACCACTGCGAGAGACATCTTCATTTCATCAGTAAAGAAGTGGGCTTCTGACGGACTTGCTTCCCAGCCGCTTGGAGACTGGTATGAAACTACGAACGGGGAGCCGGAAGGTTTCCGAGCCAGACCTGTTGTCGGCGGCCATTTGGCTCTTGTGAGTATCATTGGCACATCTTTGCTGCACGGGTTAAAGAACTTTCAGCTGATTGTATAAACCTTGAATCAATGAATGTATATCATGTAGTATAAATGCACGTCGCTCATGTGACGCAATGTCAACTTGACTTTTTATTATTAGTTATAATTATGAACACGACGACGCAGTCAAACGAGTACGTCTTGAGCTTGAACCACCTCAATGCGTTGCTAATGATGCGAGTGTTCTCCTTGTCATCTTTGTACATGGATTCAAAGGAGACGACGATACTTTTGACCAGTTCCCTTCGCGGTTACAACATATCTTATCCGAAACAATCCCACATTGCCAAATTGAATGCATCGTTTTCCCTGCATACAAGGCATGCCAATGCTTATCCCAGTATTACCCTGACCTAAAGCGTTGCAGACGAAAGGAGACCTTGTAAGCCTTTTCCTATCAAGGTGAAATAAACCAAAAGCTGTAGAATGAAGCTGTGACACGATTTGCCGACTGGCTAACAACCATAACTGTTGAAAAGGAAGTTGCTTCTGGTGGCGGCGCAGGAAGGGCCAAAATCGTACTGTGCGGGCATAGGTGCGGATGTATAACGTTCCTATGAGTGTTGCGCTGAATCCCAGTAGCATGGGTGGCTTATTAATCGCAGACACTCTCTTGGAATTTGTGAAATCCAGACCCGATGAGAAGGCTCCTCTATGGCCAAAGATTGTGGCTTGCATTGCATTTGACACTCCATACCTTGGTCTCCACCCTTTCATGTTCAAGAACAGTGTAGTAAACGCCGCAAAATATGCGGAAGCTGCCAAGACTGTCGGAAGTTCACTTTTTGGGTCTTTGGTAGGGTTAGGGGTCAATAAAACTGCCCCGCCGCCGTCACAGAACCAAGCAAGAATTGAACTACCTGCGGAACCTGGGAATAAAAGTGGTTGGGGTAAGTGGGTTCCAGCTGCGTATGCTGTCGGTGGGGCGCTACTCGCTGGCGCTGCGGCTGGAGGGGCATACTACAAACGGGAGGACCTGGGACTGGGGTATACGTGGGTTGCAGATCATATGAAATATGTTGGCAATCTGTGGGATGAAGCAGCACTCAAGAAACGTTTGGATAGCCTGGTGGAGGTCGAGAAGGAACAATGCGTGACTTTCCGAGTGTGAGTCGATCTTTCTTGAATCGATAACATCTACAAGATCTAGATTCTTCACGTTACTGCCTCCTACACCATCTCACCCATCACCTCGTACCTTTGTAGTTCTCCCAGAGTCAGATTCGTCCGCTTTATCACATTTCATGCCTACTCGTAATGGCAACGCAGAATTCTCCGAGATAGATGCGCACACAGGTATTATATCTTGCTATCCTCAATTCTATGGCTGACAGGGAGGGCCTAGGCATGTTCTCGCCTCGGACGAATGACGGGTATTTCGAACTTGGCTTAGAGACAGCTAAAATCATAAGAGAGTCTGTAGGGCCTCGTTCGTAGGGCTCGCCGTTGTAGGTATCTATTTGACAAGATGTCTTGCATTACTCTATGCGTGATCCACTCCCTATCACTCGATATTGACAAGGCAGTGGGAGTCGTGCCTTGCAAGATTGAATCTGTCGGTGGCATCGTCAATCTGCGCGCCGACTTGGGCGAAAGTGGTTAAATGCGTCGAGAGACAACTTGAAACATTAGGCCCTATGCTGATTTTCTCTCGGATAGTCAATGGATGGTCGTCAAGCAACATGAATAGGCCGAATAATAGAGTTGCTGTACGGAGGCCAAATAAACACTAACACTGTCTTACTTTTAACTGATACATTCAATCGTTCCTTCTGGCTGGACGGCGACCAGCCTTAACGCTATTGCAGGATGGCACATTTGACTGGACATTGCCTTGCACTGTCCAGCTTGGTGACTGCGGTCGTTTGGTGCCTTTGTCTTCTGTGGATGCCTGGCCAAGATCACTCCTCTTTCACAAAGCGAGAGCAGGTCCAGAACAGTTCAGTCGCGCAGAGTAGCTCAACTTCATCTGCCGCATTTCTGACCAAGGTCAAGGCAGTCAGCTCAAATTCTTCTGCTACTTCCACTTCAAACTCAAGCACTGTCTCTTCAAGTTCTTCTACTGTTGTTGTAATTTCTGTCACCCAGACAGAAACCTTGCTCACCACCTCGTCAAGCATCAAGACAGTCACGTCCACCTTCAATGCCTTGACACTGTTGACCGCAGCCGAAACAACTTCATCATCATCATTACAAGCGTCAACGTCCACCTCGTCCACCTCGTAAGTATATTTCTTATCATCAATACACTCGTGTTCATCGCATCTAACAGGTTCGATACGTCTTCTATATCTACAACGCTGGCCGATCAATTTCCAATTACAAGCTCACAGGCTGTTACGTCGAGCAGCACATCTACCCCTACCTCTGCGACATCCCCGTCGACATCCTCGTCGACATTACTCTCCAGCAGCAATAGTAATGGTAGTATCAACACGTCCGATACGCAGGTCTCAAATCTATCTCCAACATCTACTGTGCCAATGGTAGCTGCTGCTTCTAGTGGGTATGTGGACGCAATATTCAACAAGTGCTGTTATTTTAATTGCCTGTTAGTTTCTGGTCGAACAAGTCTGCTGTGGCAGGCACGTTCACCGTGGTAGCCTTGATTATAGTTGCCCTCCTTGCTGTCCTGTTCACATTCCTTATGAAGAGAAAAAATGGATACAAGGCCGACTATAGGGGATATGAACGGTATCCTGAACCCGAGTCAGGTACTTCAGTTCCACCTTCGGAAAACATCAGCGAACTGCATCAAACTCCAATGGATCCTTTTGCAGATCCTGCCAGTTACTTGAACACTCAAGCGCAGGACTACAACAGTTCGCAACAGCTCCCTGCGGCTAGCCATGCTAATCCCCATCCGTCTATCATGGCTACAAATGACGATGACTTGTATGACCCCTTCGCGACACCAAACCCGCGGATCGTCCCCGCTTCTACTCTTACGTCTGTGACGACTCTCATTCCTGGACACCCCTACGCTAATGCCCGCGGCAAATTAGCTCCTGTCGACTTTAAAGAATCCGTTGAGCGTGATCCACATCGGCCTTCGATAGACTCGTTTTATGGAGCTGTAGGGTCTTCAGAGCAAGCAGGAACTGCTCATTAGAATATCTCTTGTTGTCTTCGTATTCTGTATAAGATACCGTGTACTTGTCACTGTGTTTATTGCTATATCAATGACCATTGTTTGTTTCAACTCTAGAATCATATGTCTAGACTGTTCTCCCCTACGCTCAGGAACTCTTTAAGATGTTCTACTCGTCTTCAGCTGTACAGAATCCGACCAATGTCGTGCTACGCGTCGGAGTCTGCAGCCTTTCTTCAGCCAGTCGATTCTCTTCCAGGTGTAACCTCCCTTGCCCTCAATCGCCCAAAGAGCAAGAATGCTATCTCCTTAGCCATGTTGGAGGTTTGTACTCTTGCAATAATTTCTATGGCTCCATGCATTCTGTGACTAGCAAATCCATCAATGCCTTGACACCGTTCGTTTCGATAGTAGGTATGTGGCGAATCCGAACATTGCAACAGTATCCCGACACTATGGCTTGTAGTGTTCGAGGTATGAGAGAGGGACGCCAAGGACGTTCTTTGACCGTTTCTTAGTCCTCATTCTCAAATCCACCTCTCTTGGAGCTTTTTGTGCTGGTGCCGATCTCGCAGAGAGACGGACGATGTCTCAGCTGCAAGTTTCAAAATTTCTAGCAGATCTTCGAAACGCTCTGGCCAAGCTGGAAACTCTTCCGATGCCTACCATAGCAGCCATCGACGGACCTGCGCTGGGAGGTGGGCTGGAAATGAGTCTAGCTTGTGATCTCCGCGTTGCTGGTAAAGATAGCCATTTGAAAAGAACATTCAAATAACTTCCCACCAGGGTACGATGTCATGAAGATTGGCCTGCCTGAAACTTCACTGGGCATCATACCAGGTGCAGGAGGCACTCAACGTACTGCAAGATTAATCGGTTTATCAAAAGCGAAGGATTTAATTTTCACTGCTCGCATGCTAGACGCCCGTCAGGCTCTTGACTGGGGTACCGTTCAGATCGTCTCCTGGGGTTATTACTTACTTTTCCAGGCCTCCTTGATTACATTTCAGATCCTCCAGCTACTGCCTTTGACCGAGCGCTTGACTTGGCCAAAGGTATCTCTGTTAACGGCAAGCAAGCCCATGCTGACATGTTTTTGTCGTTAATTGATTATCAGCTCCATTGGCTCTGCGGGCTGCCAAGCAAGCAATCTCACGTTCAGAAGACTTGTCGCTGGAAACTGGTAAATTTTTCTCCTGTCCTTCAATCAATCTAAACATATAGGGCTGGACTTCGAACGAGCATCATATGAAACCTTGCTAAGTAGTAATGACCGTAAAGAAGCATTAGAAGCGTTCAGAGAGAAACGACGGCCTATATTCAGGGGGGATTAGAAATCCAAAGATGATAAGTTAGTACAAATGTAATCAATGCAACAAAGCCTTCAGTTGCCGAAACGAGAGGCAATAGAAAGGCCACCGCCAAACGACGGCATACTCAAACCTTCTCCTAGTCGTATCCCTTCCATTTTCAATCCTTCTAGTTCTTTCATCACGACACTTAAACGAGCAAATCGATTCAGTCCACTGGTCTGCGATGCACTGGTATCCACCCATGTGCCTTCATTGAAACCCTTCTCAAACTGACCCCAGTCGGCTCGTAGAGTCAGATATGGTTTAAGAAGAACAGGATCGATCCTTCCTAAATAATTCTCGCCGATGTAGGATTTCAACGTTTCGGAAGGAACCAGGAAGACGTTGCCAAGTTCGCGAATAAACTCGAACCGTTCGTTCAAGGACGGGACACCGAAGCTAGCAATGGTATCTTGATACATCTTGATGTCTCTGGGATTATATTGATAAAGAGTTCAACTTGGATAATATAACATACTTGGCAAGCATAAGACCTCCCGTTGCACTGACGGGATTTTTACGCAGATGCTCTAGGAGAAGGCTAGATAATGTTAGGTACCAATTTCAATCGAATGATTGTAGACTTACCCATGGAAGGCGATACCAACCTCTGAGAGTAATACCTCAAGATTCTTCCCACTCAGGTTTCCTTTTGCAGCATCCCTGACCTTCTCCAGCAGATCGCAACACGCAATGCATGGTTCAGTGTTCACTCGAGCAAATGAAAGATCATCATTACGCGGCTTGAAATCGGTCTTTTTTTGCTGACGTAGCTGCAGAGACAGCCAAGCAGTTATCGCTGTCCAATGTGTCAGGTCGAGTCAGCATCAAAGGGCAACTGTACCATCAGTGGCGCGATGCAAAAGCTGGTTCACACTTCCTTCAAGCCGACTTATGGCCTGATTATTAAAAACGACCATTTCGCGCCGAATTGTGACGGCAGAGCTAGCCAGCGGAAGCAACGCGGTATTCACGTATTGCTGCCAAAGATGACAGATGAGATTCACAGATCGCACAACAGTCAATGCCTGTAGATCTGGTTCAACTTTGGCATCTGCTGTCTCAAAGCGAACTTGACATCTGGAACGGAGATAATCAGAATGGATATATGGCAGACCGGATACACACGTTTCTACGGCGGTCTCCATATACGCATTTACAGCAACCTCAGTCAACACGCGAAGTAAAGCAAAGGCATATTTAGGGCTTGTAAAGGTTTAGATACAAGTGCGAGGAACTCTGAAATACGCACACATCGTTTGGAGGACTGAGCTCAACACAACGACCAATAGCTTCTGCGTGCCATTTGAGCATCTTCTCTGCAAAGTCAACGCTGAGTAGGCCATCCTCTTCACGGATGAGATCATCGGGTTTGTCCGAGGCTCGTTCAATTCCTCCGAACCGAAGTAGAGCTGTCGCTGCTTGTGCAGATGTCGAGGACACTCCTCCCGCCGATGTTGTCGCAGCAGCGGCACTAAGTTGGTTGACGACCCTGTTAAACACAGAAGATGACTTAGCCTGTTGAGTTCTGTCCTGTACAATTTTAGAAGATGAACTGACAAGCTGGAAAGCAAAAGCGTACGTGATAACGGGTAAATACAGTCAGCAGAGAAGTGTATAGCGTGCCAAGGCTCTTGCTTTCTCGTTCCAAATACCGCTGACCTTCGATATAAGGTATGAACAGTTCTTCCATAGCTGTTTCCAACATGTTGCCTACGCTGGTAGCAGTCATAGCACCGGCCCCGGCAGCAGCGGTCAGAGAACGTCGAAGTTCCGCGCCCTCATAGGGTGTGCGTAAGGACACTGAGAGTTCGTAGACTTTGAGATCTTCTACCAGAGCAGACGCCTGAACGTGTACCATCTGAAGCATACGTAAGTAAACCAGGTCAGATATGGCTGCCCCTTTGTGAAGCAAGTGTTCCATGTGTTGCTGGATCTGAGTGCCTAGTCATCGAAAACCGTCCAGTGGCTCGCAAGACTCACTGATTGAGCGAACACCCGTTGAAGGAAGACTTGCATCACAACGGGAGGATTCGGAAACACGGCTTTGACGATCTGAGCTTCTGTGTCGACTGTTCCCCGGATTTCTGCGAAAAGCTCCGTGAGTCCTTTCTCATTCTTGGGTGGATTGGCATCAGGATCTGCCAGAAAGTCCCATCTAGAAGAACAATCAGTTCACGGAATGGCAAATGGTGCAACAGACAATGCAGGATCATTCGCATGGTTTATATCCCGGACATTGTTGATAAAAAAATCGTGTTGATTGACATAAACTTGGACACAAGAAGCTCCACCGTTGAATTCGAGCAGAGTCTGGGCACAGTGCTATAGAAGAAAATTAGGTCAGACTGTGTGGAGCGTCAGAACTTACATGCATCATTTTGGGGTCACCTTTTCGATAAGATCGGTCGAAAAGGTTCAACATCTCTTTCTCAAACTTTTCACAATATCGTTCAATATACTCCCGGGTCTGTAAAAGCTCGAGGATAGTTAGAGAAAGATAACAGACACACTTTATCTGAATTAGGAAGATCTACTTCCTTGGCTACCGCGTTCAGGCGCCGCAAAAGAACAGCTACCTGACGTCTCCCGGTCCTGCCCTCCTTGCGCATGGCATCTAGACGACTGGTATCATTCTTGGACAACTGGTTGTAGAAGTCGATAATATCATATGCAGCCTGTGCACGTTGGCGCTCAGTATGAACGCTCTCCAGCTGTTCGCCTGTGGCTCAGTGAGCAAGAAAGAATTTCAGTAATTGCGGACGCGCCTATTCTGATAGCTATACTGCCAACTTCACTCATCCGGCTTTCCATGCCGGAGAAAGTATTTCCAACATTCTGGCGGCATTTGAGTATGAGTCTTGGGGCGTAAAGCGTGGATTATACCTCAAAGCCACGATTGAGATCGGCCATCTTCTTCGAGTATTCGCGTTCAGCGACCCTGACGCTCTTCTCCATCTGTTCTGTTTTGGACTGGATGTCTCTACGAACAGCAATGAGCTTGTCCACTGCGGCCTCGAAACTTCGAATGAACGGCTTGGGGTCAAATGCTGGGTTCAAAGATTTCTAAAATGCTACTGTGTTCGCAGCAAGACTCACGTCCTGAGGTTGCCTTGGACTGCGCGATGAGTTTCTCGGATACCGAGCCTACAAACTCTGTAACATCGAACTTTCCCTGCAACTTGTTAGTGGATACGAATACTGAACCGCCTATTCAACCTGAAATTCGCTCAGCTCCAAGTGCTGTTCGATTGCAGGCTCGAGAGCGAGGGCACCTGCTCGCTTCGCCATAGCAGCGGTCGGTAACGTGACTTGGGCATTTTTTTTTGCAAATGGACCTGCAGGTGCATCCACTAAATACTTTCCTTCAACTTCATCTTGGTTCCGACTCATCTGCTGCATTACACCTGCCGTATGTTTTAGAGTCACTCAATGCCGCAGCGTTTGCACCCTCTTCTCATCTGCAGAAATGGATAGCTCGAGTCAATTCGTTGCTTCATTCAAAAGATCCAGCGGGTCGTTGGGCTGGTCTATGTCTTGCTCATAGAACTGCTGTGTTCTCAAAAAGTGTCATGATTGATTGCGGTCAGAGTTGGATCTCCATAGCCTTGCCATTCCTATCAGTCTGTGGGTCTTTTTACGCCTGTCTGCAGGCTTCTTATGCAATAGCTTGAAGAAAAAAGAGGCTACCCCAGTCATAAGAGCTTCCATTCATCTCTGTAGGATAGTCTTCAGTGGCGCTGTGGACGTCCCGGAGTTTCAGAGACAAGTATCTTCTCCCAATGTCCCAAAGTTCACAGCAGCGATCTTGGCCCTACTGCACACCGATTGCGAATCAGAACTAAAGGTTGTTTCTTTTTCCATACAGTTGAACTCGATCAACGCGTGTCTCATAGGTTCTACTCATGCAAACACTGAACACTCTGGTTCTTCTGTATCCAAACATCCATAAAGCATCCTATTCCAACATTAGCAGCATGGTGCTTCGTCTATTAAGCGGCCAACTTCCGTCCTCATCCAATGTGTCTCTTTTTCGTCGTGCGTCACAACTTTTCTCCGTGTTGCATGTTACTGGCGGAAAGGTTGGAGCTGCAACTCTGTGGAGAAAGTCTGTAGATGAAACTTTGGAACTTGGATGGAATACCTACTTTTTGTTACGTACCACTTTCCCCTCCGATGGTTTGTTCTTGCACAGTGTTTGCCATCTATTCATCGTCTTTATATAGGCCAAAGGGATTACAAACCCCCAGCCAATTACGACCCTTTAGTTGCCATTCCCCTTCATCTTGAACAGCTTCGCGCAACGGTAATGATTCTCTGCGATCTTTTAAAGTAAGTTCTGCTGCTTGAGGTGACAGCTTCTTAATCTGATGAAGTACCGACACACAACGACCTGTACATGTCCCAATAGGATCAATCGTGCAATTTATGAGGGTTCTACTCACGTCGATGCCTGAGGGCCAGGTGGATGGTCACATCGACTCTGCCGTTCGTGGCATAGAAGTTCTACTGGTCCCGACCCTTTGGAAGCTCGGCTGTGATCTGCTCATTGCCCTTGTGCAATGGTGCGTTCGGTCTTCTTTTGTGTTACTGCCCTCACCGCTTGCCTAGCGCAAAGCAGCATCTCGCGGCCCATACAACATTGATAGCATCTTGCTTGGCTTATCACCTAGAGCAGGATTTGAGCTCGTACGAACCATCTACTCTCCACTGGACTAATGACTGATCCACAATTGAAGGAAACAACGTCTTCCTTTCATGAGAGCTTTGCGGGATCTTCTTGAAAATTGCCTTCCTTTACATTCTTCCATAATTTGCAATCGCCTGGTGAAAGCAATCTTGCCTTCGATATCTGCTGTTCTTCCAGGTCAAACCGAAGTGCAAACCATTCAGAACAAGAATGCTATGGGCGGGAGTCGTAAAAGCAGGAAGCGAGCCAGAGGTTATGAAGGAGATGAGCTGTTTAAAGCATCGAGGGGTGTCGTATTTCCACACCTAGCGGACGGAGAACTTGCGCTGTGCGCTTGCCAAGGTATTAGGATTCTGATCGATTCTTAATTTCAGTGACCGATGACTTTAGCGCTCTCCCTCCTACTTCGGCGTCCTGAACTGTCGCCTGCAGTACATTCGATTGCGTGCCGAATTATTTTATCTGTCTTGCTGTACCTTCCCCAGATCCCCCCGCTGTCATTATCCTTGGACGCGACGCTCCATCCGCGCCTTGTTAGTAACATCCATGCTTTGTGCGCTGAAATTGGCTGTGGCACGACAAGTACACTTAGCAGGAGCCTCGGCCTCGTTCTTGCAGTGACGGCAGATGAAAGTGCAGATGCAAGTAAATTTTTCGGCACAGAATTCATAACTAACGATAATTTTGTTTTAGACCCTACTTGATGTTATGTTACACCCTCGCGTCCCACCCCTTGTTCGGTCTCTGCCAGAAGCGGACACTATCGCCTTATGGCGAGCAGAAGAGGGCATCGAGGAAATGTCAATCCGAACTGCTTTGGGAATGGCTGTGGCTGCGCCACCTGTTACAGAAGATGTGAATATGGACGAACAACCTCCATCGCGGGGCGTAACTTCCATAATACCGAACCTTCATGGGGGTTCGGACGCCAATGGCTCAAAACCCGTGATACAACCATTGCAGCTGCCAGATTCTGTGGTGGTGAATTCACTGCTGAATCAACCACCAAAGTCTACGTTTGCTGAGCCGCCTAGTATTCCAGGCTCTCCGCATCCATCTACTTTCGCGATTCATGAAAACATAAATCCCTCTGCTCCATCAAATGTCGCTGCAGCAGTCACCCTACCAGAGACCTTGAGTGCCACGAGCATGTCGGTAGCCCAAACAGTGTCCACCCATGCCTTACAGGACGAGGATGAGGAAATGCCTACCATAAATATGGATTCGGATTCAGAATCAGATTAATTAACGCGTCCCCTCTACCCGAACGCGCTTGCGTCTGGGAATGGGGTCGTCTACATCTATAATCCCATCATCATCCGATTCAGTCTTTTTATCTGCTCCTTGTTGCATGATGGTCAGGATCTACTTTGATTTAATAAGATGAGCCAACAAGCTTGTACCGCCTGCCTTTGAAAGGAAAGATGTCGCCACCTCGTTTTGTGGGTCAAGTGATTGTGTCCTCTCAAGATGAGAACGTGCTTCTCGTAGCAAACTCAGATTGTAAGTACCAAGTGAATGCAGGTCTTCGGATGGGCGTGCAAGATATAATGCAACAAGTCCTGCATACAGATGAAGCAAGGGATTGTCCTGATAAGGAAATGATGGCAGGTACCTAATGCAGGTTAGTTGAGCAACTGCGGGACGCATCTTACAGTTCTATCTCATCAAGAGCCTCGCGATGTTTGCCAGATGTAATAAGACGAAGAACAAGTTCCTGGAGAATAGCCTCCTTCTGCTCAATACTGGGCTTTCAATCTGTGTGCTACCTGCACGCACTCACGTCTACTGGATGCCGGAGCATCATTTCACGGAGGAACTCAACCCTTTTCAGGGATAAATCTTCGTCATTATCCAGGTCTGCGCCTAGTAAGTGGACTGCTATGGACCACATCGATAGCCAATCAACCTCTGGGCAGCGTGCAAGAATGACCCAAGCTCGTCGCGCACGGGGTAGATCATTGTCGTGTAAACATATTTGAAGGACATCGAATAATTTCTGTATATGAAATTTCCTAGTTGTAAGCCGTTTGGTGTCCAAGGATGCGAAGAGTGGTGAGTCGCTCATACACAAATGCAAATATTGAACTCGTCCCAAACACTGACATGGATGACGACTTTGCCCTTGGCACGTCAGTTTGGGACACCGATCCAGTTGCAACGAAGCCGGTAGTCGATTCTCTCGATGAAAATGCTTCAGATAGCCAATTTGACGACTTTGACGACTTTGGTACTGCCCTCACTGAGCCGAGTGAATTGCAGGACGATGATTTTGGCGATTTTGGCGATGCCGACGAGGCTCCCGCAGACCCAAACTGGGACGCGCCAGTAGCGGGACCATCTTCATACAATTGGGAGGCGCTGAGACTGGAACCGACACCAAGTCGGGCAGAATTAGAAGAGGAGATTGACGAAATACTTGCACCGCTGTGGATCAACGACAACATTGAGGATTTCACAACCGACGATCCCATCCGACAAATGGAAGGCGTGAACCAGATTTTAATCAACTCTGAAAGGTTTGTTCCTGTCTTTATAGCCCACCCATAACATTAACCTACATAGTCGTCAGTTATTCGCCATGCTAACACAGTCCCCACCTCCCACGAAACCACCCAATTGGACGCGATCTCGGATACGGCGGCAACATCTCATTTCTCTTGGTATCCCAGTGAACCTGGATGAAATGCTGCCTCGTGCTAACGGAAAACCGCTTCCACCACTCCAAATAATTACACGGCCGAGCTCAGCTCCGCCAGTTTCACGACCAGGCACACAGTCTGGCAATAATTCTCGCAATAATTCTCGAAACAGTTCTCCACGTCCCAGCTCACGAGGGCATCCTCACTCACAATTTGGCCCCAAACCCGATTTGGATCAGGCAAAGATAGCGCGATTGCTTGAACTTGATCAAGGTTTTGGTTATGTTTGCAGATGTGGAATAGTCGTTCTGAATAAACCTTGCCAGATACCCTTGTGTTGCAGTCACTGCCCACGTTGCAAAAACATCTTGCTGATTTAAGAGACCAAACTGCAATTACGTCTGCGTTGCTGACGCATCTCTTGCAGGCTCGCGATGCTCTACAGCAGGACTCGGATACATATAATGGACTGATAGCGGAGATGGTGGGTGAGGCTCAGAAATTAAAAACAGCTCGGACACCAGTTGCCAGACGAGGTAGCTACAAATCTTAGATATTTTAGTAGCACGTGACTCCAAAAACTTTCGAGCCGAATGCCATGAACATTTCTAACTCTCTGCCGTCGTCTGTTACCAAGATCTCGTTTTCTTTTCTTACCTCAGATGAAATTCGACGTATTTCTGTGAAGAAGATCACCAACCCTGTCCTACTCGATGATTTGAATAGGCCCAACGTTGGTGGCCTTTACGATCCTGCTCTCGGCCCTAGTGAACGTCAGGACATGCAAGTTCTTATTTAATCTCTTCATTCATCTTATTCATTGCATGCAGTTGTGCAACATGTCATCTCACTTATTTCACTTGTCCTGGTCATTTTGGACACATTGACCTTCCTGCTCCCGTTTTTCACCCTCTCTTCATGGCAAATATGTATAATCTGCTACGGGGGACATGTCTATTCTGTCACAAATTCAAAATGAACAGGGCAGAGGTGCGTAACTCGTACTTGTCTTGCCCGTTCGTTTATGTCCGCCTAGGTATGTCGGTATGAAGCAAAACTCAAACTTCTGGAATACGGACTTCTTGATGCCGCACTGGGAGTCGACAATATAATTCGCCGTGTAAAAAAGTCCAAGCTGGATGCTAAAAAAAGTCGGAAGAAGAACGAGGAAGAGGACGACGCTGAAGATGTCGTAATGGCAGAGGATGAACCAAACGAGGATGAAACCATCTCAGCATTCGACCGCAGGCTCAAAATGTATGTTCAGATACATCTCGATCGCGCTTCGGGCAGCAAGCGCGACAGTTACAAAGATGGTCTCGTGTATCAAACCCGCAAGGATATCATAAATGACTTCTTAAAATATACCATCTTAATAAGGTGCCGGAATGAGGACTGTGGGTGGTGAGTGTCATTCACTCGTCAATTTCCACTTGTTCAAACCTGCTTCCAGCCCTGCCTATACTTTTCGGAAAGAAAGTCACACCAAGGTCATAGAATACGACTTGTCCTTCAAACAAAAAAAACAGCTCTTAAGGAAGCGTCCCGATGTCTTACTCCAGGAAAGATCCGGCAGATTCAACCAGCCGCGAAGTGTGGAGGAGGAGGAGGAGGAGGAAGATGAACTCGATGATGGGCAGGCCATGGAAGTCGATGAACCAGAGGACGATGAAGACGAGGAGGAAGACGAGGGCGAAGGAGATGACACAGCCTCTGTGGACCAATCAGACCAACTTCCTCGAGCTGCGAATGGCAGACTGAAGACTTCTAAAGGAAGAAATGAACGTGTCATGACGCCACAAGAGTGTCGAGCTCACCTTCGTCTCTTATTCAAGCATGAGTCTACGATGTGCTCTCTGCTGTTCGGAAAGCATGGACCTTTTGCCAAATTCTCGTCGAAGGGCCTCTCCGTTGCTTCGGCAGATATTTTCTTCATGGATGTGGTTGCTGTTACCCCAACACGGTTCCGGCCACCTGCAAAGATGAGCGAGACGCTCTTTGAGCACTCCCAAAACGAGCTCTTGGCCAAAGTCCTCAATACTTCCTATCGTCTTCGTGACATATCTGCAGATTTACGGGCAGCTCAAGCCAAGACAGCCGAGTCTGATCCAGCCGCGGTAAAGAAGCTTATGAGCAGTCTTGCAGATAGTCTGATACAGCTGCAATCAGACGTCAATAGCTTCTTGGATAGCAACAAAAATCCAGCCCCCATGCGTCAGGGTCAAGTTCCACCGCCTGGTGTCAAGCAGCTATTGGAGAAGAAGGAAGGCCTGTTCCGAAAAAACATGATGGTACGCTATTCTGTATTTATATCCTGCCTCCAATACCTGCAATAGGGAAAGCGGGTGAACTACGCTGCACGATCTGTTATTTCTCCGGATATCAACATTGAACCCAATGAAATTGGCATACCTCCAGTTTTCGCAAGAAAACTAACATTCCCTGAACCAGTGACCCCGTCCAACTTCCATGAACTAAGGCAGTTAGTTATCACTGGGCCCAGAGGTTATCCTGGGGCGACGATAGTCGAATACGAAGACGGGCATCAGCTGTCCCTGGTATGCACACTGAAGTCGTCTTTTCTTCTGCTGTTGATACTGATTGATAGGATAAACTCAGCATCGAGCAGAGGACGGCTATCGCGAACCAATTGCTCACACCACAAGAAGCAGTTCGCACGACCTCACAACGGCGAGGACTGTTCACTCGAACTCCTGCAGTTAATAAGAAAGTGTACCGACATCTAAGAGATGGTGATTTCCTCATACTGAACCGTCAACCAACCCTTCACAAGCCCAGCATGATGGTGCATAAGGCGCGCGTACTTCATGGAGAGAAAACAATTCGTATGCATTATGCCAATTGCAACTCTTATAATGGTGAGTTTGTTCGAAAACCTGTGAAACATTTGGCTGAAACTCTTCTAGCTGACTTCGATGGAGATGGTAAGACTCATTTCTGATCATCGATATTTACTGACGTGATCTCAGAAATGAATATACATTTCCCGCGTACGTTGTTGGAGTCTCCTATCGAGCGTTACTAACGTCCTGCAGAAAACCAAGTGGCTCGAGCTGAAGCCATGATGATTGCCAATACAGATAACCAGTACTTGGTCCCAACTTCGGGAAATCCGCTTCGAGGCTTGATTCAAGATCACGTCGTTGCAGGAGTTTGGATGACCAGCCAAGACGCATTCTTTACCCGTGAAGAGTACTTTCAATTGCTCTATGGTGCTTTACGGGAGGACGATTGTTACGACACTAGTCGCCTGGTAACATTACCACCGACAATATGGAAACCCGCACCCTTGTGGACAGGCAAGCAGATTGTGGGTGATAGTGGGCTAGTGTTTCGTTCACTCACTCTCCCAGATTTCGACAGTCCTCAAGAACATCACTCCTGATAATTTCGCCGGCCTAAACCTGAAAGCAAAGACTAAAGCTCCAGGACACCTTTGGAGCTACCAGGAAAAGGATGCCAAAGAAAAGAATGACAAAGTCATATTCATGGACGGCGAGCTACTCTACGGCGTTTTGGACAAATCATCGTTTGGTGCTACAGAGTATGGTCTTGTCCACTCTGTGTATGAGCTCTATGGTGCCACAATCGCTGGAAAATTGCTCGGGATTCTCAGTCGGCTATTCACCAAGTTTCTCCAGCACCGTGCCTTTACGTGTCGAATGGACGACCTCACTCTCACCCCAGAAGGAAATACGACACGAAGAGAATTGTTCCAAAAGAATCAAAATCTTGGCACAGAGGGAGCGATCGAAAACTTTCCTTCGTTGCAGGGCATGGCGGAAGAAGAGATTCCCAAAGCTTTGAAGTCCCTTCTTCAGGATGTCCTTCGAGATGACGACAAAATGGCTGGTCTCGATGTTACTGTGAAAACTAAGCTCTCTAAACTTACAACAAAAGTGACCGAGGCATGTATGCCACATCATCTCTCCCGCAAGTTTCCCCACAATAACATGCAGACTATGACACAATCGGGCGCTAAAGGGTCCGCAGTCAACGCGAGGCAGATCTCCTGCGCTCTCGGCCAGCAGGAGCTTGAAGGCCGACGTGTTCCCGTCATGGTTAGCGGGAAAACCTTGCCCTCATTCAAGGCCTTTGAAACGAAGGCAATTGCAGGTGGCTACGTTGCCAGCCGATTCCTTACAGGTATAAAGCCACAGGAGTTCTACTTCCACTGCATGGCTGGAAGAGAAGGGCTTATCGACACAGCTGTCAAGACATCGCGATCTGGTTATCTTCAACGATGTCTTATCAAACATCTCGAGGGGCTGAGGGTTCACTATGACAACACCGTTCGGGGCAGTGATTCATCCATTTACCAATTCCAGTACGGCGGCGATGCCCTTGATGTGACTAAGCAAAAGCACCTACATGAATTCGAGTTCATTGCATCCAACGAGAAATCATTTGTCAACCTTTATCGACCTGGAGATACTATCAGTGTCATCGACGACACAAAAGCAGTCAAATATATGAAGAAGGTTCTGAAAAGAATGGACACGCCTTCGAAACTTCGCAAATACGATCCTACCTTAGCATTGTTCAATCCAACACGCCATTTGGGATGTACTTCGGAGGAATTTGCCGCTGCAGTTGCTCGGTACGTCGAACAGAACCCGCATGAACTCATTCAAGATAAGAAGCGAGAGGAGCGCTTCCGAAGACGCTATCCACTCATTACTTCGTCTCACTTCAGATTATTGATGAACTTCAAGTACATGCGTAGCCTGGTAGAGCCGGGTGAGGCGGTCGGTCTGCTTGCCTCGCAGGGGTATGTTTTCCAGAAGAATATGATTTGATCTGACGCAGGTACCTCAGAGTCGGGGAACCTTCGACGCAGATGACGCTGAACACGTTTCACTTTGCTGGTAAGAAACATTTTCGCCCGTCTGAACGGATGTTCACAGTAATGCAGGACACGGCGCCGCCAACGTCACCTTGGGTATTCCTCGTCTTCGCGAGATAGTAATGACGGCTTCAAAACAACCAAAAACTCCGTCGATGATTATGAAAGTCCGGGCAGGTGTATCTCCAGAGGATGTTCAACTATTCTGCAAGCGCGCCAGCCGGCTGTGTCTGTCACAAGTCGTCAACGACATTGTGGTGACTGAACGACTGACAGTCGAACGTAGTGCAAGACGGACCAATTTTACGGTACGGATGGACTTTTTCCCTGAAGAGGAGTATCGCGAAGAATATGTCGTTGACCCGCCGGAAATTCTGGAGTGCTTTGGAACTCGATTCCCGTTGATCTTAAAGAAGGAGATCATGACAGAGATGAAGAGGCTGGACGGTGATTTGAGGAGTCAAATTACCGAGCTTGGAAAAGGGAAAAAGAAACCCAAGGATGGTGATCAAGCACCCGAAACCGAAGAGGGAGATGAGGAACCGAAGCGTCGTCAGAGAGGCGATGACGAGGAAAGTGAAGTTGGTGACGGGGACGCCGATGACGCCAAGCGAGCAAGGCAGCACAAGGAACAAGCCACTTACGAAGAGGATGACGAGGATGACGAGGATGAAGAAGAAGCAGGAGAGGCAGATGGCAACACTCTAAGCGAAAATGCGGATGAACCACCTCAAGTCAAGTCGAGATTGAAGAACAAGTCTCTGGAAAATCAGGTGCACGCCGTGTCAGAACTGTTCCAGGCAAACCTCCATTTTTGCACTTCCTTCGACTTTGACAATACTGGATGCACATTCAAGCTTGAAGTATGTGTATTCAGACTGGATGTGCCCTTCACTTATTTGAGTTCTAGTTCAGCTCAAAGATGCCAAAACTGCTGCTTGTCGGCGTTATCGAACGAGCCTGTCGGGCGACTGTCGTTCGTGAAATACCTGGCATCAAGGATTGTTTCCAAGTGAAGGATGACGAAACATCTTCTATCACGGTGTGGATGGTGCCCACTTTTCTGTCATAACTGAACCAATTACAGCTTACCACAAACGGGTCAAACTTCAATGGGTTGTGGCATTTCGCTGCTGCTGCCGAGGAGTCCATATTGGAAGACGACGAGATATATTCGAACGATATCTATGCTATCTTGCAGACCTACGGAGTAGAGATGGCTCGTGAAGCAATACTGCGCGAAATGAGGGGTGTTTTCGGGGCCTACAACATCGTCGTTGATCGACGTCACCTGGAACTGATTGCCGATTATATGGTAAGCTGGTCATTATTGTTCATGGTCATTGTGTTGACATGGGCTAGACTTTTGACGGTGGATACAAGCCTTTCAACCGGAGTGGTATAGCAACCAACTCGTCGCCATTGTTAAAAGCTTCGTACGAGACAACTGCTGCATTCTTGACCGACGCGACCCTGTACGGTGACTTTGACGATTTGACTAGCCCATCCGGGAGAATCGTATTGGGTCGACCAAACGCAACTGGTACTGGCGTCTTTGACATTGTGATGCATGTAGGTCAAATGTAGGAGAAAATATGTTGCAATTTACATGTGGAACGCGTCGATTTGGAGTGTGGAGCCTGGAACCATCGCGACCGTCACACTCACTTGATATGTGACCAGCGTGGGAAGAATATGAATAATCTTCTTTCAAACTTGAACCATCACCTCGACGCGCCGCACCTTGACGAAAATGCGACCTGGAATCCTAAAAGAATGGCCGCTTGATGAATTTCTAGGTTCATCGCTGAATCAGACACAGCCACCTTGGTCACCGATGAAAAAATCACACAAACGGCCTTTGTCTCCCAGTGGCGCTAGTGTGTTGTTGAGCCCGACCAAACGTCGAATTCTTGCACAGGAGGGTATTTTGAGCCCCGAGTCGGTTATGACAAGAGAGAGAACCTTAGCGTCGAGTCTTTTTGCAGCCACTCGACCCAGTTCTGCGCCCTTGAGCTCGCCCGTTCTGGCACCTATTCCGACGAGAAGAACCAAGTCTGCACCACAGACAGTCCCAAACACAGAATCTTTGCATCTGCCCCTTCCTGATCCCACGTCGATTCACTATCCTGGCTTTGATGTTCATAGAGACATCGTCGCGTCCGAACGAGTTGAAACTGTCGACGGGAGCGAGTCCTGCGAGGAAGACGATTTCAAAGAGAATCTTCCGGCACTCAGACGGGCCAGGAAGGGGACAAGCACAGCATCCGTTAAACCACTCGTCTTGTCGCCTGTTTTGCCAAAAATTGAGTTGCACACACCTGCTACTCCAAGCAAAAAGGCTGCGTTGGACCGTTTACTGCCTGGCAGCCCGACTCCACGCCGCAGCGTGCAGGTGCTGACGGGGTCGAGACACGCGTCACCGGTCGTGTCCGAGACAGAGAGGAAGGAGCGAAGGCGAGTCTTGGAGCACGAAGTGGATCACCCTGATACTGTCAGCGACAGCGACAGCGAAAGGGATGAAGACGCTTCGTAATTGGCTTGGATTATCTGTTTTTGATTTAGGACACCCATCTATCATACCCTAGACGTTGACGACGTGGCACGCCAATTCTACGACCTTGCGTTACTCTAGTTCTTTATCTTCTAAGCGTAGTTTTGTATATTTTGTTATAGCGGGCGGATGTTGAATTCCATGTACCTATTAATGCTCACGTTGACACGTTGATCATTGACCTTGATGTTGCGCTACGTTCTGCTCACTCTGCTGCTCCTTTGCAGTCTAGTCACTGCTCAGTTCTCCTTCTTCAATATGTTCGACCACCAGCACCAGCAGCAAGAGAGCAGCAGTACGTTGTAGAATTCGCCTTGCAAAAAAAAAAATTTGAGCTCGTTTTCAGCGTCTTGTTCTCACTATATGTGCCCAACATCGCACTGTGTGAAATCACCAGCCGAATGTCCTTGTCCACACGTTGAAGACATCAAATGTACAATCCCCGATGGAGTCGACCCTACTACTTCTACGGTAGTCTGCGTACGTGGTCCAGACGAATGCGCCCAAGTAGAAGGGCTGTCCAAGAGAGCAAAGTAGACTACGGACTCTTACTGGGTGGCGTAGGCGGCCTGGATTCGTTGGCCTGGATAGACTTTAGACAAGCAATGTTTTGAATGCAACAACAACGTCACCTTTTCCAGATCGTCGTCGTCATCAAAGTAATACTCCGTCAATCCTTCAGGCCGCCAGCTGTCTGGTTCGCCTTCTGCTCGTGCAATCAGATAGCCCTTGACAGCCATACCGCCCGTCAAAATAACGAGCGTAAGAGACAGAATGATCTGCAGTCTCTGAGTGCCGACCGTTACGGGCAATCCCTTGCTGGAGAGGTTCCGAATGGAATAAAAGCCGGGTGTCTGGGATGCATAGACCACCATCGTGCATATGAACGCGATGAGCCATGCAATGTCCAATAAGAACGCAAAAAGAATTGCTGAGGCGTAATATGTTGGATGGTTTGGCTTTCTCGGGCGCTGAGAAACGACAAGAACGAAACCATGATAGAGAAGAGTGAAGATGGACATTGGGGGATTCATGTAGAGCGAAAGAATGCCCAGGTCGAGCAAACATATAGGAAGGAGGACGAAGGCAACGACGGTGGAAGCACACGAAAAATAGAACAGTGAGCGAGGCAACGGTACATTTGGCTGCTTTATGGCTTGAATGCTCAGCATTTCTGGGATGGCCAGCACCCGAAGATTATCTCAGGACAACGCAGTCGTCAAGATGGCTGTGCATTAATTTATTTATTTAAACCCGAAACATCATTACTTTTTTCCCTCTTCTTCGGATCCTCCAGATAACACTGGGCAATCGGTTAGAGCAGTGCAGATGGCGAGAAAGCGGCATGCTTATCGCGAGCAGGATGGCAACAATGTACATCCAGTATTTTTGAAGGAATGACTTTTCAGGCGCTGGTTTCACTGGTTCGCCCTCGGCAGTCATAGGCGGAGGCGTCTTGAGCTCTGGTAATGGCGGCAATCGTGCAGAATGGACGGCGATCGTGATATTTGGTGATCTACCAGCAAGCATCTCGAGCGCTGAAACGACTGGCTTACCGTCGCATGCTGCACCGTTCGGTATTGACACGAAATAATCTAGAGAGTATACCGTTGCTTCACGAGCGTACAAGTTGATAGAATGACCTGGGTGGTGCACATGGCACTGCAGAAACAATGCTCGGCGTATTGAATGAACGAAACAACTCGACTCACCGCTTTCACTGAAGAGAATTCCAATGGGTTGCTGTCCAAAGCGATTTGATACAAAGCCATATCTTGAGCACCGTCCAAACTCTCGAATTGCTGGGCAAATTTGCTCAAGTCTTTGGAGAAAGAGTCGGTCGGCTGCAGAGAGGCAGCTTCAGACAAATCAACAGTTCCAAGCTCGACAAACGATGATTCTTGGAGCAGAGGGTGGTAAACCCGATGCAAGAGTCTCAAATTGTGTGCATGGGCCAAGGAACACCCCCAGAGGAAACCGAGAATACTGGTTCGCATCATAGTTAATCACGTGTCCGGCTTAATGGCTACCATCAGACCAACCGTAAGTTATCTGCATCGTCTGCATGCTTTCTTATCTTGCATCCAGTCAAAACTTCCTCCGGGAGCTAATCGCATTCTTTTTGTCAAGAACTTGAACTACCAAATCACCGGGGAAGACTTGTACGATTTATTCGGCCGCTACGGCAACATTCGACAGATACGCATAGGAAACGAGCCCAAGACAAAGGGAACAGCTTTCGTAGTCTATGACGACGTGATGGATGTACGCATTGTCTTTGTTTTCGTTCCCTGCAAGCTCACGTTTTGCTAGGCAAAGAACGCGCTAGATCATCTGAATGGCTTCCATTTGCAAGAGCGCTACATTGTTGTCCTGTATCATATGCCCGCGAAGCAAGACGCCGCTGCTGCCAAAGCGGAATTAGCTCGCAGAGAAGAGGATCTCTCGCAGTTGAAAAAGAGGCATGATATTTCATAGTTGTGGGTCCAAGTTCAATACTACATATCTGGTCTATGGCTCCAGTTCATTCAGTTTTGGAATGTCCGCTCCCATCTAAGGTTTGGATAACTTGATTAAATACACAGAATTCTGAACACCCATCACAGTGCATTAGAATCCTTGCTTTTGATGGCACTGTCAGTAATTGCGCTAATGAAATCGCTCTATCAGCATGACGTGTTTGACTTCTTAATTGCGAAGCGAACGCACGGAGTTTTTAGACCTCCAGAACCAGCAAGTTCTCCCTCTAGTGCCTCTTGGCGGCCTTTTTGTTGCGATAGCATGCGCTGCAGTCCCTGTCAATCCGAGGAGAATACTGTTGAGGCCACGTTCTACTAAAATTCATCAGACAGACTTGAGCCAGACAGTGAGTGACACTTGGAATGCTACCACTCACTATTGAGCACAAGTCTGACTACAGTTTGGACAGTGCCGTGGGTGATTCGGGCTAAATCTGCATACGCTTGAATCACATTTGATCTCACCGTTTGACATGAGCAGGTTGCAGGGTAAAAATCACGGACTCACCTCTTCGTCCGGCTGCAGGTCAGAGTGAACACGTCAAGCCCTGACGCTTACGGTTAATCAACCTACCAGGGTTTCGAAATGGCCGCAGCTTTGACTATCAATTGCACTAATCGTCCTTCTAATGAAGACTCACTTGTAAAAGTTACAGACTCTGAACGGGAAAAAAATCAGCATATAAGTGGCGTCCTCGTCAGGCACTCACTGACGGTAGTGGCACATCACGAAGAACCGAAAGCTGGCTGGAAGAACCGCGACCCTCTGCTAAGTCTTTATAGGATTTCAGTCGATCTAGTAATGCTACATTTTCGGTGGAGCTTCGCTATCAAATCAAATATCGAACGGAATCGACGGACTGGCACCCATCGGTGATACAAAAAAAAATTCTGGAAGTGGCTGGCATCGGTTCGTGCCAGCCGGAAAAGTGACATTCAGTTTTGTAAGTAGTCAGGAATCATGATGTCTGGCAAACGCCGATGGTCGCTTCAAGAAGTTCATTCGGACAGAATACCCTCGGAATGGGAACTATTCCTTTAAATTAAGTGGACAGTACGTGACCAGATCTTGGGCGCTTACACGTCCTTGGACAAAAATATACACGCGTCTCCAACTCTGCTCCTTCAGTTTGCCATGTAGTGCCAGGCTCACTCTTGCCCCAACAGTTGCGCTTCCTGTTACCCCGAAAGATCTGCACGAATGTGTGCGTGTCCAGTGCATCTCCAGTCTCAAAGAGTCCGTTATCTATTGTCCAGTCGATCTCCGCCGCGATTTTTAGTCTTACAAGTCGGATGTATCCGAGATCTTACCAGTGCCTGCGCGTATCTGGAGGTAAACATTCCTTGTGTGGATCGGTTCTCTCGGCAGATCATCATGACACTTGCGATTTTTCTCTGGCACCGATACGCCGCATTTCACAGTCGGATAATTGGTCCGAAGCAATACGCCACACAAATGGCACCATGCACCCCTGTGTGCCCTGCTGCGTGTTTCAAGTATTATAAGTTGCAGTAGAATACGCAGACAGAAGATGTGCCGGTCAATTTAGTAACCGATGAGACGCCTAATAACCTCAAATAAGGTTACATCTTAAAAGTTCCAAGTTTTTTTCTGTCTTTATATGCTCCTTTACGAGCGAACGTGGGCTACTTATTCTAGTGTGGAGGCTCAGTTTAACCGAGTCCAAAGATACGATAAGGAGTTCTACTCTGCTTCTCTTCTGCACGGGTACACTTGTGTAGCAAGATAACCAATGATCAGACGAATGCGCCATATTATCGGGGGTTCCAGAACGAAGTTCATAGCTCAGAATGGCACACCTGGACGCAGATTTTGTCGATAGAAAGAAGAAAGCTACCATACCGCTTTCGCTGTCATTTTCACTCAGAGTCCGAATGTACCTTGGGTTGGCGCCCCACATCTCTGTCGGACTTCAAAATAGCTTTAGCGGAAAGCCATACCGTTCGCCACGCGTATGCAGCGAGTAGAATGAAAACTGTCCCAGTGATGGCGATCATCAGAAACGGCCACATGATCACGACGCCTCTTCATATACGCTGAAAAATCGCCATGTGCTAGCGGAGTCGTATAATTTTGTTGCTGAGGTAGAGATTTGGGGTTGAAGACATATATACGAGAAGAGCGGTGGCAGAAAGGCATCTCATTTATCTATGCAATTAAGACAAAAATCCTCGGATCGCCCCCCCGACGTTTAGCACATCCAACCTGGCATTGACGTGATTAACCCGGAACAGATCCATAGAAAGGAGAGACTTACAGGAACGTATCATGGCCCCAGACACCTCCCAGCTCGTAATAGCTAACGCTATCATTACCTGTCATTCTCAGGGCATCAGCGACTTCGCGTTGTTGCTCTACGGTGAACAAAATATCGCTCTGTACTCCTAGAATCAAAGCAGGGATGTTGGCAAGCGGCTTGAGGCCTAATGCCAATGACGAGAGGTGTAGAGGTGGGTTGACAGGCGGCGGGTGTGATTTTGAATGAGATGTTTTGTTCGTAGAGTGTGATCGGGTTTCACTGGGTCTCGACTCTCGCAGATTAGAGCGAAGTTTTAGCGAGTCCAGAGCGGTATGAGTCATGTCAAAAAGGTCCATAGCTTTAGAAATGTATATGAGCGAATTTGCATCATATTTGAGACAGAATTCTTCGCCCTGATGGTCTAGATAGGTTTCTATGAGAAAATCCGGACAGAGAACAGGGGAATCAGCCTGAGGACGTGTTTTACGACCAAAGCGTTGATCCCATTCGGGACCAGAACGATAAGTGATGGTAGCAATCTCTGTTCAACAGGTTTAATGAACGTCAAGATATAAAAAAATACCCACGTCGGGCTAGTTTCATTCCTGTATGAGGTGGCAAACCATCATAGTAGAACCCATTATTCCAATTTGGGTCTGCCATAAGCACTGAAATTAGAGACGTGAACAAGAGGCAACAAGAAGAGAAATAGATCTTACCACTGCGCTGAGCAAAACGCATTGCAATAGCTGACGGGGTGCTTCGAGCAGTGCCACTTATGCTGACGACTTTACCTACACGATCAGGATGGAGCCAGGCTGCGGCAAGACTTTGCATGCCCCCCATGGAAGAACCAACGCTAGCATACAATCTATCTATTCCGAGATGGTCTAAGAGAAGAAACTGTGCACGGACCATATCGAATATAGACAAGATAGGGAAATTGGTTGCGTATGGACGATCAGTGGAAGGGTCGATGGAAGCAGGTCCCGTGGAACCATAACATCCACCGAGAACGTTGGTACATATGATGAAAAACTGGTTTGTATCAAGTGCTTTTCCTGGACCAATGAAGCTATCCCACCATCCTTTGGCAGGATTTCTTTGGGTAGCAGCTGCATGTGAAGAGGCGGACAAACCTGTATGAAGAAGGATGACGTTATCTTTAGCAGTTGAGAGGGTCCCCCAGGTTTCGTACGCAAGATCGAAAGACGGTAGAGAGGACGCGTATGTGAGTGTCAGTGGAAATGAATAATGGTACACATGATAAGACTCGGGATTTGGCCGTGCATAAGGTGGCTCTGGGCCACTTTGCAGTCTTAATTCGCGAGCAGCGTGGGCATCTACACAGGGAAATCGAGACGATGAGAATCGAACATTCCTGGGTCGTAGCCACGTCAGGGAACGAGGAAACATTGGTATGGCCGCTCAATACTCAGTCATAGTCGCGCAATTTACCTGACAGTCACGTGGACTAGGGTATTCGCTTGAACTTGAAGTGTGCAATGACCCGGCCGAGTCTGGAGAGTTCGACATCGAGCTGCACGGCATCGAGCTCGCTTTCTGGCGCCAGTCTCATATCAAGATTTGAGCAGGTAAAGGGACTGAATATTTGAATTTCCATCCGACACGTGTTGCAGATTCTTGTTCGTTCTCACAGTGCCTTTATGCAGGACGACCGCACGCCAAGGAAACAGAACAAGGCTGAAAAAGTAGGCGTCTTGCTGGACAGAACGTTGTGGCTGATTAGCAGTTGTACCGCTTCCTTACACGCTCAAGATCACGCTCAAGACACACAGACGATGAGCAAGAGAATCATAACAACACTCCTGCCTCGAAACCAACTCGAATATCGCATTCGAGGCCGCTCTCGTCCATGACGACCGCAACAAACACAACAGTGACGCCATACAACAACGCTACTCCAAAGGCAACTCTGCACCGACCACAGTCAGGCACTCGCAAAAAACTTCACAATCTGTTTCGCAAGTCATCGTCGAATTCCCGTCCGACCAGTCCGGAACCAGAGTCAGAGCTACCTCAGGCACTACCTCCTAGGCCGTACAGACAGCAAGATGAAACACTCTGGACAACCCGCATCCCCTCGCGTCCATCAAGTCCATCTCCTCACAGGCTGCATGACAGTACTTCTAATACCTCCTTGTCCCGAAATGTCGATTTACTCAAACGCTCGCAGCTAGCGAACGGCATGCGTGTTTCCCATCCTAGACCCAAAACTAACTTGGCAAGATCTGCTTCTGACTGTACAGCACCAGAACAACCTTCAAAGCAGACATCTCATCATCGTGACCAAGCAGCGTCGTCCAGTGCGCGACCTCGTTCATCTTCGCTCTCAAAAGAGCCTAGTACTAGTAGCAACAATACCACTCTTTTGCCGCAGAGGATAAGACATCGCAAAGACTCGATAGATTCGGCTTATCGTTATCGACCAATGGCCATAGTAGATGAAGAAAGGTTAACGCCAGACGCAACAAATCCGAACGGCCATCCTGCCAAAATAAAGACACGCGCTCTGCGGGCCACCAAACACGGCTCTTTCGATTTTGAGCGTCCAGGCTGGGCTAGTAGCGCCGCCCGGAGTCCAAGTGGAGGGTCAGGCAGTACAGGTATTTCCAGTTCTGTCGGTCCCAGTCCGAGCAAAGAGAGTCTGAGTAATGGTCGGATCAACTCGCTGCAGAAGAAACCGAACTCAGAACCAGGTCACTCTTCTAAATCTCTTCACGCACATCTTCGCTCCGACTGTGCAGGCGAGCCAAAAGAACCTGCTAGTTTGGGCAGAAAGACAGGCAAACGCATTCTAGGTTCTGGAATTGCTCGATTAGTGGGTTTTTCGCATGGCCCATTTCCATTTGAACCACCGGTGCCACCATCTCCTACTATCAGTAACGCCAGCACACGGGAAAGTTCAAAGGAGCGACGAGAAAGAGACAGATCAAAGGAGAGAGAGGAGAGACAACGAGAGAAGGAGCGGAAACGAGCAGCTAGGCGCACAGCACTTGCACCTGACCCACCTCCACCTCCACCAAAAGAAACCAATACCGGATTTCGATCCGGTACCAAAGGTCGTTCATTAGATCTTGGACTCGGTTTGTCGTGGGCGCCTACCAAGATGAGGGAGGATGCGTTGCTACCATCTTCTGTTGTCTTTGGCAAGAATGTTAGTGCGTCATCACGAAACGGTCTTTTTCGTAAGATCGACACCATGGAAATTGATCGGTCCAAAGTTGGCAAAGAAGTTGCAGAGGCGTTCCGGAATGCCTTAGATGAAGAAGGATATATCGCCTTTAAGAAATGTAAACGTGTTTTTTACTCTGGATGACTGTCCTTTCTCACATATCGACTAGATGTTCATCGTTTTGACGCTCATGACATTCCATTTGACGGTCCTACAGGTATTCTTACTCGAGCCGAGAAGCTCTTGGATCGCTCTTCCAACCTTACCGACGAAGGCAAACGCCGCCTCCTTGATCGCCTCACGCGGATCATTCTCCAGAATACATGATCAGACCATGTTTTAATGATCCAAAACGACTGCTATGTCTTGCATTGTATGTCTTATGATTCAATGATTGCATATTATCCTAGATTTATTACGGCTTGCATATATAATTCCAATTGGTAGCGGTAGTTGCTTTGCTTGTATGATTTTTACGTTGCAGTGTTTACAATGCTAGGTCTACGTCTTTCATGTTTCCGAGTTGAAACGATACCTGTATTTCTGCTAATGATCATCGAACATTCCAGAGCGTGAACGTTAAAAGCCGAGACTGTCTGTGGATCTCGAACGCAAAGTGGCTGAACGCAACGGAGGAGACTGCAGTGAGAAGCTATCGTTACGAGGAGAGCGTGGTGGAGGCATGGAGAAGCTTTGACTTAGCGGAGATGAGGGACGCGAAGATGATGAAATGACAGGTGACCGCGTAGTGGGAGAATGTGGTGCGATGATACCCTCTGAGGAATTTTTGCGTAAAGCTTTCGTGCGTATGCGAGGGATGTCTATACTCGAAAACATAGATCTGAATAGGGAGACTCGGGACGAGGGTGTTTTTTGAGATGAAGATGGGTTGCCTGCATAGTCATCAGTAAGCCTTAAGGGAAAAAAGATAGATAAATTTGCCTGAGGACATGGGAATAGCATTGTCGTTAGCGCTTAGACTCAAGAACAGGAAGAGAGGTGCAAGCCAGACACATGCTGCAAAGAATGTAGCAATCTCTGAGAAAGTGAGTACACGCTGCTGAGGATGTTGATAGGTCCTTTGGCGCTGCGCGTCGTGAACGACGAGCGAAAAATAGTAGAACCATAGGAAATGGTCAGAGACTACAAGGACGCATGAGGCGATGAAGGACACGGAGGTCAAGGATATCATGGGCCACGATTTCGAGAAGTTTTGGAGATAGACAATGTGACAGAAGACTGAAAAAGCAGTGTGGGCGAAGGGAAGAGAGTCCGTTATGTATAACAAGAAGTGGGCGAAGATTATAACCTTTAGATCGTCAGTAGTTACAAAGCATGACGAGAAACTTGAACACACGTAGATCCCTCGCTGTCCGATAGATTTTGAAAGGCGTGAGTGCTCCTCTATGAGTTCAGAGATGTATAAGAGACCGCTGGCTGTAACAAGGTCGGCGTTGAGAATGCAGCTTTGTCAAACTTACCCAATGAGAAGGTCACAAAAGCAAATGCTAGAGCAATAGCAGCATAGCTGGAAGTGGTCAGAAAGACAGGGCAATATAGGGCATTACTTGCCTAAGGTAATAGAGTAGACCCATGTTGTAGAATATCACGTGTGCATCTTGTACTGCGACTATGAGCAATCTCGAGAGTTAGTGGCCTGTGCAGTCGCTCCATCCTATTAACGTCCAATTAGAGACCCTTTTTCAGCTCAAAGTACAGTGGAATCAATTTCATACGTCCAATCTTATTCTATGATACAGTTCACTGCCAAGACTCTGAATCGTCAGGCCAAGAAGGCGCAGAAAGACGAGAACGCTGAAAAGGCCCGCCTCAAGAAGGTTTTATATTTCTCAATCCATCTGTAGGAGTTCACAGCCATTCTGCAGGCACTCCAACAAGGCAACAATGACGGCGCACGCATCTACGCCTCGAATGCTATCCGGAAGAAGAGCGAATCTCTCAATCTGCTCAGACTATCCAGTCGCATAGATGCAGTCGCAAGCAGAGTAGAGACCGCGGTCACCGTGCGACAAGTAACTGGAAACATGACCTCAGTAGTGAAGGGTATGGACAAAGCCATGGAAAGCATGAATCTCGAACGGGTAAGCTGCAGAACCTTACTCTTATAGGTTATAAAGCATTGCAGATATCCATGGTTATGGACAAATTCGAGTCACAGTTTGCTGATCTTGACGTACAAACTTCTTACATGGAAGAGACCATGTCTTCGACGACTGCTGTGTCAACACCGCAAGATCAAATCGATCAGCTCCTGAAGCAAACGGCCGAAGAGGCTAATATAGAGCTTCAACATGATCTAGCAGCCAAGGATCTCGATAAAGTACCGGATCTGACACTGAAGGACAGTGTTGGCCAGGAGGACGCAAAACTTGCGGAGAGACTGAGAGCGTTACGGCCTGCCACATAGTAACACGGAACTGTAATTTAATTCATTAACTACGCGGGTGCTTTCTTGTAAAGCATCAGACAATGGCGCTCGACTTAAAGACACCTACATATCCAACAGGACGCAGGTCATATGCGATACCAGCTGCTTCGATCTTTTTCTGTCGCTGGCTCTGACGCTTCAGTAATCGTTTGTTAGCTCGTTCTCGCTCATCGGACGTGCGAAGCTTTTCGCAAGTTCAGCGACGTTGATGAGACAGTGATTGAGCTGACCTTTTCATGCTCAATCCGTGCGACACGATGGCGAGGTACGCGCCGCCATTTGCGATTGGAGCCGATCCACAGTTCGGGATGTACCTCATTTTTTGCGACAATCTTACAGCGCATAATGTGGCCCATGAGCAGATAATTGTCCATAGTCTCGGCAACAATTTCAGCCACGGCTAACGATTCGAACTCGAGAAAACCATAATGCTTTGATTTGCCAGACTAAGGGCAGTCAGAATGACTTGCGTTGAGAGAATGGCCACCTGCTTTTTTGTTTCGAGAGAGGCGTAAACGAGTGACGGTGCCAAACTGTGAGAAGTATGCCTTTAGTTGGTCTTCATAGAACCCATGGGGCAGACGTCCGAGGTACAAGACTCCCCGTTCTGCCGTCTGTCCTTGCTCAGTGAACCAGTGAAGAATAGAAAACACACTTGTTGTCGCTGAGCCTTTTCAAGCTTCCTCTTCACAGCAGCGTCGTCCTTGGCTACTGTAGGCAGTTTCTCGACGTCAAACACAGCGGGCTCATCGTCCGATGAGTCGTCTTCGTCTGAGCTGAATCCATGCAGCACGACCTCCTCCTCAGAAGACGCCGAAGCTTCATCAGGACGAGGCAATTTCTTAGGCTTAGTGTTCTGTGGCTTTTCAACTGCTTTTCGTTTGAGAGACGCCATGAGGAAATTTTAATTCCCACGCTACAATAGTGCACAAACTTCCCGATTGAGAATGATACGCGCCTTGCCATCTTCGGCATTCTTCAGAACGATTCTTCCATCTGCTGAGCCTATCTTCCCTTCGTACTTGTACCATCGTATCCAACTTTCCAACGTGTGTCCCTTTGGATAGACACTCTTGACCCACTTCATGTCGCGAGTCACCACGTCGTCTCTCCACATGCTGAAAAATCCTGAAAAGCTCTGTCGAATCGTCATTGTGCCGTCTCCTTCCTTCTTTTCATTGGCCACCGGTCGGTTGGTGCCAGAAATGCAGTTAAACCACTCATCAAGCGTCAATCTTTTGTGCACGCTTGGAATGCCTGTGACCTTGCTGAAAGTCTCTGCAAGTAGGTCCCAGGTTACCATTTCACTCGCGACCTTGAGTTCCTTTCCGGATGTCGCATCTCGATGGTCTAACGTGTATCTTACCCACCAACCTATGTCTGCGAGAGCAATGAATGGAATGTGTCCGTCACCAATAGGGGAAGCGAAAACCATCGTCCCGTCTGCACGTTTGTTTAAAGGTCCTAGCAATGGCTGTTCAAGAAATTTAGAACTGTCGAGATTGCAAAATAGTCCTCACAGAAGTGAGCATCTCGAAATATGGTCCTGTCAAAAGGTTGGTCCACGCAAGGCCGTCCTCTGATGCATCAGATTTTTGAGCACTCAGGTAGTCTCCAACGATCCCCTTTGCATCATGATGCGCTGCTTGGTAGATTGGATTGAAATCTCTGATCTGAAACTCGAGTCAGTGGTTATTCCGTTTCTGGTAAAGATCACACCTTGGTGCTATAGTCTAAGCCACCGTAGACGAAATGGCGCAATGTATCAGTACGTCTCGCCGCTTCGTATATCTTAACTCCGCAATAGATATCTCTTTCTTCTCCCACTAGAACCAAGTGTCACAACTTGATGCTTTATAGCAATGGAACTGACCTGTGTACGTGTCCGTGTTAATATAGCAGCCGTAGCAGCCTTGCAGTGATGCGACGACATCTGGTACGTTCATAAACGATCCTTCCAATCCGTCAGCCTCCGGTGGTGGTATCGCATCTAGCTCAACCTTTGAATAACTCGACTCCCATATCGCCCAATATCTTTGCACGTCTACTTTCCGGGTCTCTGGTTAGAGCACGTACGGAATACGGAGATGGTGTGCCATCCCCAGAAGGCGCAAGGAGAGCGGGAATGACATGCATTCCTTGGGCTCCGGTAGCCCCCACAACAAGGATATGTTTAGACATCAAGTACTCCAGATCTCTATTTTGGTCTTATTAGACTTTCAGACCGACCCCGAGCAGCATCATGTGAATGGGGATGCCAGTCAATAACTTACAACTAGTACAAATTACTCCGGTCACTCTACAGTAGCTTCGTTCAAGAACGCGTCCAGCTCATCGTCAAGTTCCTGCTGTGTTTTTTGTGGTCTATCTGACCTACGACCATCGCCACTACCGCCGTTTCTTCTGCGCTCGTCGGGCCGACGTCGGTGCGGTGCCCTTTTGCTTCTGTTCTGTCGAGGCAGGGGTGCTGTTATGCGCGACTGGAGGTCATCTGGCATCGAATTGCGCTCGAGAACTGTGCGTCCATCCTCTGCATAGTAGTCTGAGCGCATCTTCGATGGCGGCCCAGCTTCACCCTCTGCAACAAATTCATCGAGCTCCACGTCAAGTCGAGCCGCAAGATCGACACCATTTTTCTTTCTCCGCTTGCTGTCTCGACTATCGAGGTGCTCCTTACCAGCCATAATACCGTGTTTCTGATAGAATTTACTTTGGCTTTTGGCACCTCGCTTCTTGACGTCCTCCTTCCTCGCCCAACGCATTTTGACTAATCCTTTCAGGCCCTGGCCTTTGCCTAGACTCTGGTTTATACGCTCCTCTGGCGGCCAGAGGGCTTGTGGGATGGGCTGAGCGGTGATGAAACCCTCCGCGTCTTCTTCTTCGTCTGTCGATTTACGAAGAAGCTGGAAACCGGCCCTGGCTCGGTCTCTCGTTTCGAAAACGAGCACGCAAGTTTCGTCGTCTACCCACTCGAGCGCGAGGGGATGTACGTCGAAATGCGTGACGTATGCGAACAGACGTGCTGTTGGGAGATGGGAGATGGGTGAACCAGAGAACAGAATAGCATTAGCACGGTATGGAAGATCTGTATTGTACAGTAAGACCTTTTGGATATGCTCAAGTTTGCAACGAACCTTCGTCCATTTCAAAGTCTTCGTCCGGATCGTCTGGCTCCTCAGTTCGTTTACGCTTACCGCAGAAAGAAAGAGGCGGATATCAGGACATTGATGCATCTACCGCCAGCCTGCGCACCTTTCTTGATGCATCTGAAAGAAGATACACTTTCGTGCTCCCAATACGACTCGCAAGCTGCGGAGCATCGTTTACTGGAATCTGCTCTTGATATGGCACTGTGTCGTCGTATGAAAGGTCATTTGTAGGTTCGAGGTCCAGATTGTCCATGGAAGAGCCCGTCTGATCACGGGACTCTAAATGTCCGAGACGGAGGATGTCAAAGTGAGCAAGCACAAGATCCACAGAAAAGACAAGCGTATGTTCGAGCATTCTTGATTTACACTGCTGATTGGTCGTAGCATGGGATACAGACGACATTGACCAGTGAGTCTTCGCATGTTTTTATTGGCCAGCTAATTGTGCGCAGTGTATGCAGCATCCATCTCTTCATTCTGCAATTCTGAAGGAATTTAGTGGAAGATCGATCCGTTTCTTCCAGGCGATCTCAAGGCCGGGCCATTCAAAGAAGAGTCGTCTTTTGCTACGCTTTTCCCAAAATACAGGGAAAAGTACCTTCGTGAAGTCTGGAGTGCTGTAACTAAGGCACTCGAGACCCACGTTTGTCGTCTTTATCTGCATTGCATCCTCTCATTCAAATCCAGGGCGTTGCTTGCGCGCTCGACTTGGTCCACGGTTCAATGTCCGTGCGCACAACTCGAAAAACGGTTGATCCCTATATAGTCCTCAAAGCACGCGACATGATCAAACTACTTGCTCGCGGTGTCGCAGTTACCCAGGCGACAAAGATTTTAGACGACGACATTGCTTGTGATATCATCAAGATTGGCAGTCTTGTTCGCAACAAGGAGAGATTCGTCAAAAGGAGGCAGCGCATAATTGGGCCAGACGGCAGCACGCTAAAGGTACGCACTTGTTCTCACTTGTGCAGCTGACAATCCCTTAGGCTATAGAACTACTGACTCAATGCTATGTGTTGGTCCAAGGCAGCACAGTCAGCGTCATGGGCCCCTACAAGTCTCTCAAAGAGGTTCGGAGAATAGTTCTCGATTGTATGAAGAACATACATCCGATATATCGAATTAAAGTACGTTTTCTTGCTCTCCTACTTCACAACATCCCCAATTGTCATCAGGAACTCATGATCCGCCGAGAACTAGCAAAAGATCCCAAGTTGGCCAATGAATCTTGGGATCGGTTCTTGCCTCAGTTCAGAAAACGTCATCTCAGGACATCAGAAAAGACGGTCAAGAAGAATGAACAGTTGAAGAAGAAGAATGAAGCTCGGCAAGCCGCAGGTCTTTCAGAGCTCACGTCCACGCAAATGAAGAAAGTGTATACACCTTTCCCCCCCGCACAACTTCCTCGCAAGGTTTGAAGTTCTCACCATCCATTGTGTAAGCTCATTCCCTTCCAGGTCGACCTACAACTGGAATCGGGTGAATATTTCTTGAAGCAGCATGAGAAAGAGGCAAAAGAGGCTGAAAAGCGAAAACAAAAGGTGTGTCTTGACTAAAATGGATGTATTGAGGACCCATTATGTTGTAGCAAGCGGAGGCGACAGAGAAGCGACGTGCAGAAAGGGCAGAAGCATTTGTTGCTCCTGCAGAGAGTGTACAACCAAGCATTGAAGAGAAGCGGAAGCGAAAGGTTGCGAGCCACTCAGTAGACGATGATGAAGCAGAAAGACAGGCTAGAAAGAAAAAGAAGAAATCACACTCGTCGTGACGGCCTCTATGTGGTACAGTAGATAGTCGGAGAACAGACGTGTGAATGTCCGTATTTGTCGCTAAGGCGTGATCCTTGCCACCTCTCCGACAGACACACATGTCGAAAACCGGTTGGACCCCGCCTGTAGGCCGCCATGAAGTCCAAGTTGGCGCGTCTTTGTCAAGGATGCTGCGGGCACGTAAGGGTATCGCACAGAAACGATCGAACAATATGCCTGACAAGGAATTCTTTGCGATGCGATGTCTGATTTTTCGTTCGTCTTGGTAGGCCTTTAACTGCTCTTCAGACAATTTCAAGCCCTCTTCTGTCGACTCTACGAAGCCCGCAACTCTTACAAAGAATACCGCTTCAAAACTCACAGTGGAGCACCCGAGTACCAATGTCTGTTACCTATTATTTCCGCCTCCTTGCTTATGGCCTGTAGCCCGACGAAGTCCATGTATTCCTTGGTGAAGAAATCCCAGCTAAAGAATGGCTCTGTGTTCTGGTCTATGACGAGCACACTGGGGTATGAATCATTCTTGTTTACATACTCGGCAATTCATCACTCGTCAGGGCTACACGCTTGAAAAAGTAGAGTCTTCTATCGCGCTCAATCTAGAAAAACGCTCTTCAAATAGACCTGCTACTGCTGGTATGATGCATCAATGCTATTTGGACATTTTTATTAAACATCGGCTAGGCCAATCCAAGCCACGTCAAGAAGACAACGCCCCAGTATTTTCAGAACCACTTCCGGAGGAAGAAGAAGAATCAGAGGAAGAAATTCCGCTTCAACGGACCGTGATGGAGCCCAAACCTCACAAAGTCACGCCGCCGCCACTGGCCCCTGTCAAGCCATCGCCCGTCAGGGCATCTCCTGCCAAACCAACGAAATCTGAACGGCTACCCCCGAAGAGAGAGCCGGAACCTGTGTCAGATGCAGACGAAGAGGTTTTGGAATTTGGACGTGCACCCAAACGTATCAAACGCACTTCTCCGACTCCAGAAATTGCGTCGGTGCTCGAACTGCCTGGTCAATCAACTTCATACGCACAACCGCTTCCTGCCCCTCCCGCTCCGAGCAATGCCGAAGAGTCTGACGAAGAAGATTGGGATGAGATTCCTCCGCAAGCACCAGCTGCGGTAGATGAAGGCGAAGGCGAAGGCGAAGAAATTGATGTGGATGAATTTGCTGATCTGATGAACCAGCATCTGGTTGAAGAAGAGGAGGATGATTTCCTAGCTGCCGCAGTATCATCGGAACCGGAGTCCAGACCTACTGGTCCTATAATGTCGTTGCGGCAGATGGTAGGCGGAGATGTCAGCGAAGACGATTTTTCGTCTAGTGACAGTGAGGATGATTAACTGTAATAATAATTTGGGACTTCAATTTAATAAATGGAAGGATGGTTTATTTGATACTGCACATCACCCCATCTAGGAACTGCCGTTCGAAAGAAGCCGAAAAAAAAGAAAGCAATAATGCGGTATATATATACTGGTGTCGTCTATCACCAGGTTCCAACTTGATTGTCCATTAAACAACGAGATCAATGTCCTTAGTCTACGTGAAGGAAAGGCTTTCATGCTCCCATGTAAATCAATTAGATGGTAAGCCAGTCCATCCATCCACATCGATGTTGCCATCCTGCGAAACTCCGGTCGTCAGATCTGGAGAACTATCGACGGCACTTGACGGAGACGATGCAGAGTTTCCAACAGCACTGGCTGAGCTACTGGGGCTGGCCGAGCTACTGGAACCAGTTGAGCTGCCAGAGCTACTTGAGCTACTTGAGCTAGCTGAGCCGGGTAAGTTAGTCCAGCCATCAACATCGATGCTACCATCGGGGGATGTGCCAGTTGTAAGGTCGGGAGTGGAGCTCACGCTAGAGTCAGTGGAAGCGGAATTGCCGACCGGGGGAGTGGTACTCGAGCTGGACGTTGACGCCGCCGAAGAGGACGCGGTAGAAGTTGAAGAACTGGGAGGCGGCGGCGATGCGACGCTGCTCGAGTCACTGGAGCTGGACGAACTGCTTGAATCTGGCAGGTTAGTCCAACCATCAACGTTAATAGTACCGTCAGGCGATTGGCCAACTGTGAGGTCGGGAGTCGGGCTCACAGGAGGGGCAGTAGAAGCAGAATTACCGAGAGGAGTGTTGGTCGCAGAGGCAGAAGCAGTGGCGGTGGCACTCGCGCTTGATTCGATAGAGGAGGCTTCAGCGGGAGAGATGGTTGTCGTAACAGTGCTGTCGTCGGACGACGAAGTACGAGCGAGCTGGGCAATGAGTTCGGGCTGAGTGTCAATGAACGCAATGAGAGGACCCGCAACCTGCTTGTCTGTAGCACGATCGCGTATATTGTTGGCAAGGGGATCCCCATCAGATGTGACCCAGATGGCTACTGGTCCATTGATACCACTGGGTACCACGCACTGATCAAAGGGAAGTGCAATGGAGAAGGGTGCTCCGCCAACCATCATTTGACAAAAGAATCCCTGATATGAACCTCAGAATGATTTCATACAAGTTAATAGAAGAACGTACGTCTGTGCTCCCATTGATTGCACTTGAAGAGAAGGTCAAAGAAGTGCCAGTAGTGACTGTTCCGGTGTTCGTGATGGCAAGCGTAGGGTTTGCTGGCAAAGTATAAATGATAACAGATGGGAACAAGTGTGTAGCTAACCTGGAATTCCGACATCACAGCCAGAAATGAAAGGCGAAGCGACGGCGAGGACCTCGCTAGGGGTCAGGGGAATGTCGAATGCTTGGGGCACAGCACTACCAGTACCGGACAAGATGTTAAGCATCGTTGAGTGACGAGCTTCTACCGTAAGGATGCTAGCGGCGTCATCAAGAAGGACGGGATCGTCAAGGAGAGTGGCACCGCCAAGGTACGCTGAAACACCGACGAATTCGACGATTCGAGCGGTGGCTGCCATCGTTGGCACATCCGTGAGGGCCGAATCAAAGCTAAAACTGCAGCCTGAAATTGGAGAAGAGCTGAACGACTGCAAGATGCTTGCAAGAATAGTCGCATGTGTAGACTCGTCACTCTGGAATACAGTCAACTGCTGTTGGATGAGTGTCGGTGATGTGAAACCGGCTGCTTCGAAATCCGCGTCCTGGAATTTGGCAATACCTGCTTGGTAGAAGCCAGATTCAAACTGTTCGAGAACATTGGCGAATTCTAGAGTATAGTCAGCGTTGCCAAGGAACAAAAAGAGAGTAGATACTAAGGACAAGTAAATCGTTGGCGGACGCATCGCGCTTGTTTACGAAATGAGTGGGAGCGGCATGAACGACCAAGGGCGCTGCCAGAGTCAAGAAGGAAGTAAAACGCATTTTGAAAGGGCTGCTGCCGAAGTAAAGCCTGCTTAAAGAACGTGTAAAGGTAGGAGAACTTCGAACAACGAAAGGGCGCAGCCCAAAGAACGGCTGGAAAGATGAGCGCACAATAACGGAGTTCTAGACTGCTTACCAGGGCAGAAGAATGAGGGGAAGGAAACAAAGACAACGATCATGCTTTTGTATGTTTCATGGGAATGGTCCCAAGGATTTGGAACTTGCCGACATGACCGACAGCTTGGTTGACATAGCGACTGCCACGACAAAGACTCGAGGTGAAATCAGGCAGCTTTCACGATTCGAAGAAAGGATTAGAGAGTCAGTATTTTGCTGATTACCAGTAACAACCAAGCAGAGTTCGAAGATGAAGTGCGAGTTCGGTTCAGGAGTCTGGTTATCGATCTTGAAGCTTGATCACCGATATGCCCTGGCAATTGATGGTAGCGATGGTAAGAAGATGCCATATTCGTCGTGACTGCACAGTTCATGCAGCCTCAATGTTCACGTGACTACACTCAAACCTCCTTCAAGATAACCTGCTTGTGCGTTGGTACTGGTTACTGCTTTGATTGGCTGATTTTTTTTTTGTGCAGCCTTGCTCAATCTGAGCACACACCAAACGTAGCAGGATGAAGTTCAACGTTGCCAGTAAGTTGCTCGAAGCTGTCAGCGAAATATTGCTCACATAGCTTAGACCCCGCAACTGGGGCCCAAAAACTCGTGGACATTGACGATGAGAAGCGCTATCGTGTCTTCTTCGACAAGAAAATTGGTCAAGAAGTGCCTGGCGATTCTCTAGGCTCTGAATGGGCCGGTTACATTTTTCGTATCACAGGCGGTAACGACAAGCAAGGCTTCCCTATGAAGCAGGGTGTCTTGCTTCCCTATCGTGTACGCCTACTGCTTTCTGACGGACACTCTTGCTATCGCACTCGTCGCACCGGTGAGCGCAAGCGGAAGTCTGTCCGAGGCTGCATCGTCGGCTCAGACATCGCCGTCTTGTCTCTGGTCATAGTCAAGCAGGGCAATGATGAGATCGCCGGACTGACCGACACAGTCTTGCCCAAGAGACTCGGTCCCAAGAGGGCCACCAAAATCAGACGCTTCTTCAACTTGAGCAAGGAGGACGATGTCCGGAAATATGTCATCCGCCGGGAAGTCAAGAGCTCCAAGAAGGAGAACGCAAAACCATACACGAAAGCGTCAGTTCAGTCCATTTCTTCATTTCATTTTCTGACTTGTCTCAGGCCTAAAATCCAACGTCTCGTTACCCCTCTTCGACTTCAGCGTCGTCGTCACCTGCGTTCGCTCAAACGTCGGAGAATAGAACACCAGAAAGAGCAAAAGACAGAGTATGATGCCCTTCTTGCGAAGAGAGTTGCAGAAAAGAAGGCCAAGGTTGCAGCGATCAAGGCAGCCCACCATAAGACTGCCTGAAGGGTGTTATTATGTAGCTTGCAATTATGCCCTTATGAATACAGGCCACATATGCTTTCGGCTATATTTTGTCTCGAGTGTTATTGCCGTTTGTTTGTATCAGCAAAACACAGCTCGTGTTTAACCACCATGTCGGTCTGTCACCCTTCCGTGTTCTGAAGATCTTCTTCTCAATGTTACCTAGACATTCACAGTCGAGCCCCCACTAGACGAAGACATCCTCAGCGACGTAGTGCCCAGCAATATCGTGTCGCGACAGGTAGGTCTCCTTGTGGCAATCCAACACTCTCTCACATGCCAATCCAAGCCCAGTCAGGGCGCAGAGGGAGAAAGTGAATACGGAGACGATGCTCTCGAAGAAGACGAGCTCATTAGCGAACCCGACGCGATGGATGTCGAGGTCAGCATCTCTCTCTCGTCGCGTCTATCGTATTGACGCAACCACACAGACTACAGAGACCAGGAAAGTGAAAGCAGCAGAGAAAAAGCAGAAACGTAAGGATGCAGAAAACAAACTGCAGGCTAAGCGTCAAGAAATGGACAAAGCAAAGGTTCAACCCCTTTCTACCCATTGCGTAGACATTAATTAACGCGTCTTAGGTTGGGGACGCAGTTAAAAGATACTCATATCTCCTTGGACAAACCGAATTGTTCAAACATTTCGTGGATATCAAGGTGATTATCCTTCTGTGAACGTGACACTGCCGCTAATCAACCCGCAGAGAGCCCGTGATCCACAGTATGCTGCCCTGCTTGACGCACAGCCGAAGCCAAAGGGTCGCGGCCGCAAGAAAGCAGTGTATGTGCTCTTCTTGCTCAAAACTCTGGCCTTGCTCTGACTCTTCCCTAGTGACAACAATGCTCGTCATCGAAAATCTGAGAAGGAGGAAGACGAGGAACTACTAAAAGATGGGGAGGCTGGTCTGGATGGTAATGATCAACCTTTTGTTTTCGAAGAGTCACCAAGCTGTGCGTGTTTTTTCCCGTCATAGTACTCGTTCATCCTGGTCTGCTACTTAGACATACACGGGACTATGCGTCCCTATCAGCTACAAGGGCTGAACTGGATGGTCTCCTTGCACCATAACGGTCTGAACGGTATCTTGGCTGACGAAATGGTCGGTGTCTCTTGCCTTTGGAAATCTGACTCACTGTTGAACGACAGGGTCTTGGCAAAACTTTGCAAACCATATCCTTCTTAGCCTATCTCAAACATTATCGTGAAATCAGCGGTCCTCATCTCATTGTGGTTCCCAAGTCCACTTTACAGAATTGGCATCGTGAATTCGAGAAATGGACCCCAGACTTCAATGTCGTCGTGCTTACCGGGTCGAAAGAGGAACGTGCAGAGATCATTGCTGACAGACTCATTACTCAAGACTTTGAAGTCTGCATCACGTCGTACGAGATCTGTCTCATTGAAAAGTCTGCCTTCAAAAAATTTTCTTTCGAATACATCGTCATCGATGAAGCCCACCGAATCAAGAATGTCGATTCTATCCTCTCCCAGATTGTCCGGTCCTTCATGTCGCGAGGACGTCTCCTTATTACCGGAACACCTCTACAGAACAATATGAAGGAGCTTTTTGCTCTCCTCAATTTCATTTGTCCAGAAATCTTTGTGGAATACTCAGACTTGGAGAGCTTTTTGCACAAGGACGAGGAAGGTGCTGACGCCGAAGAAGAAAAGAGCAAAAAGGTCGTCGAGGCCCTTCACAAGATTCTACGGCCTTTTCTTCTACGACGTGTCAAGGCAGATGTGGAGAAGAACCTGCTACCCAGTAGGTTGATTTATCAATGTGCGCCGATACCTCTGAGCTTTTTTTCTGCAGAGAAGGAAATTAACATCTATGTGGGTCTCACCGAAATGCAACGGAAATGGTATCGTTCTGTTTTAGAAAAAGATATCGATGCTGTAAACGGTCGGTGGTCCTTATGGCACTCTGGTCTCCGGTTCACGCTTTATCTAGGTCTCACCGGAAAAAAAGAGGGTAAAACACGTCTGATGAACATGGTCATGCAATTGCGCAAAGTAACATGCCATCCTTACCTGTTCGATGGAGCTGTGCGTTCTTGTTACTATTTCACACCATCACTGACGATTCGTAGGAACCCGGCCCACCGTATACAACAGACGAACACCTCATTGAGAATTCGGGCAAAATGATCATCCTTGACAAACTTCTTGCATCTATGAAAGCTAAAGGCTCCCGTGTGCTCATTTTTAGCCAAATGAGCAGGGTTCTTGACATCCTCGAGGATTACTGTCTCTTCAGGCAATACAGTAGGTCTTCGTGTTGATCCCCCCATGCTTATTGATTCTCCGTTCTCAGAGTACTGTCGTATCGACGGTAGCACCGCACACGAAGATCGTATCGTAGCTATTGATGAATACAACAAACCCAACAGTGAAAGATTCATCTTTCTGCTCACTACTCGTGCGGGTGGCCTCGGTATAAATTTGACTACTGCGGACGTCGTGGTTCTGTATGACAGCGATTGGCACGTATCCTCATCTCTCCTTTTCCAATGCTTACATCTAGCAGGAATCCACAGGCTGATTTGCAAGCTATGGATCGTGCTCATCGAATTGGACAGACTAAACAGGTCTATGTGTTCCGGTTTATTACAGAAGGGAGTGTAGAAGAACGCATGCTGGAACGCGCTGCACAGAAGCTGCGACTCGATCAATTGGTTATCCAGCAAGGACGTTCGCAACAAACAAAAGGTACGCGTTTACTCATCCTTCACTGAAGATATATTGATGTGGCCAAGCTGCCAACAAGGATGAGCTGCTCGAAATGATCGCACATGGTGCGGAGAAGATCATCAGTTCTTCCGACGAGTAGGTCTTGCCTAAAGATTGTTGATAGCCATCATGACGAGTCTGCAGGTTACTCATCAACGACGATATCGATGCTATTATCCAGCGTGGTGAAGAGCGCACACACGAGTTGAACAGCAAATATGAAGGACTCACCTTCGAGGACTTGAGCAACTTCAAATCTGAGGCATCTGTGCAGCAATGGGACGGTGAAGATTTCAGACCGGGAGTAAGCATCTCTGGACCGTTTCAGATGCAAGTACTCACCCATCGCTAGGCACGCAAAGGTCTGGGCTTAAACTTGCTTTCACTTTCGAAACGAGAACGCAAATCGAACTACTACTCTATCGACAATTACTTCAAGGATACTCTCCGCGCAGGCCCATCCAAACCTGACAAAGGGCCCAAGATTCCACGGGCACCCAAGCAAATTGCGATGTTTGTTACCTGTGTCCACATTTCTCGTGTTCTCACTTCCTATTTCAGCCAGGACTTCCAGTTCTTCCCACCACAGTTAGCCGTTTTGCAAGAACGTGAGCTTGCAGTTCATAAGGTACTGCGTCGACTAGGTTTTACATAATCGTGCTTAATATTCCTTCAGCGACTCAATGGCATCCCTGCCACGACGCGCGACTCGCAGGGGCCTGAAGATACACCCGAGAAACTCGAGCAGGAGCGCATCGCTGCTCAAGAATTCATCGATACTGGTAAGCACACTGCGAAATTGCCTCTGACAAGCTCATGATTCGTCTAGCTGAGCCTTTGACTGAAGCCGAGCAGGCGGAAAAGGAAACGTACATTGAAGCTGGTTTCCCTGATTGGAGTCGTCGAGACTTTCAGCAGCTTATACGTGGTCTGGAAGCATACGGATGGTTGGTGCTCGTTATTGGACATTTATGCCGGTCTCACTACTCTCACAGGGGTGAAAGCTTCGATGTATATGCTCAGGACATTCAGGACAAGACAGCGGAAGAGGTCGAAAAGTACTACAGAACGTTTGAGAAGAAGTGGAAGACGCTTTCTGGTACGCCGTTTCCACAACCAAAGAAATGCTTACCATATGCATTGTGACAGAATACCCCCGCATCGCTGCACGTATAACGGAAGGAGAAGCCAAACGGAACAAGCGAGACAACCTCGAGAACCTGCTGGAGCAAAAGATCAAGTCGGTGAACCATCCGATGCAAGAGTTGGAGCTTAACTATCCAACAACCAAAGGCAAAGTCTACAGCGAGGAAGAGGACCGCTACCTGCTTTGCCGCCTCTTCCATTATGGAATGCAGTCTGACGATGTTTATGAACGGATCAAGAGAGATATTACAGAATTCCCCGTATTCCGCTTCGATTGGTTCTTCAAGAGCCGCTCACCGCAGGAGCTCCAGAGAAGGTGCAATACTCTGCTTGGCATGATAGAGAAAGAGGCGGAGGCTAAACAGCAGGAAGAGATGAAGAAAGGTGCAAGCAAGAAGGTTAGTATCATCTACTTTTTCAGTGTTGCACTGAACTGCGTGATAGAAACGGACACTGGACGAGTCGCGCTCCTCAACACCAGCATCTGCATCTGCCCGTGCACGACCAGCAAAAAAGAAGAAGACTGCATGATGGTGTACTAGCCATGATTCACTGTTTGTTACATTAGACAATTGTATTAGCAGTATAGTATTCATTCCCAAAGAGGTACTGTGGGAAAATATTTTTTCTACTCCCTCAACAGACCGACGCGCTTCGGCTTTTTTTGTTTTCTGGCCCAAAATGCTGGTATTATACGAAACGGCGATGGGCTACTGCCTATTCAAAATGTCAGACTCTGCCAAACTGAAGGATGCAGATTTGTTGCAAGAGTTCTCCAGTCCCTCCAAAGCTAACAAACTGTGCGTACTTATCGTCGCCGCCGACAAACACCACTGAGCGTTGTTATCAGGCTAAAGCTGAATGCTTTACATCGATTTACGTCTACGGCCACTGCGGTTGAGGACATCACTGCACTACAGGAAGGAAAACTAGGCCCGGGACTCAAAAAGTTCTTGACGGACGAGATTGTAAACAAGGGGAAAGGGAAAGAAGCGCTGATTGTTGCAGAATCTCACCTAGGTTGGTCTTTGCTGTTCGAATGTTGTTGAATGCTGAGCTTGCAGGAAATTCGATATCCAAGTTGCTGGACATCAAAGTCAAGGTTTCTGACGCCGAACATAGCGATTTATGGCTCGGCATCAGAAGCCAACTCACCGCTCTTTTAGATGGTCTGGATCCCAAGGACCTGGCTACGATGAGCTTGGGTCTGGCTCACTCACTGTCTCGGTGTGTATGCGTTTTCAACAACCGAGGATACAACTGATTCCACTAGTTTTAAAATAAAATTTTCACCGGACAAGGTGGATACCATGGTCATACAGGCTATAGCACTACTAGATGACCTCGACAAAGAGGTCAACATATATGCCATGCGAGTGAAGGTCCGTTTTCACCTCATTGCACGCTATAGAAATAGCAACTTTGTAGGAATGGTATGGGTGGCACTTTCCTGAGATGGCAAAAATCATTGTCGATAATACAGCCTACG